>JAPKLW010003061.1:17739-52290 GCA_026898455.1 Plectranthus barbatus | reverse complement strand
TACTTGCCAATATAGTGTGAATTAGAGGAAGAAGATGGTTAAATCTAGGTGCAATAGAGGCTTGCTAGCAGTGAAATGATGCTTTGCCTGGCCTTGCCTTTTCAAAATATATCTCCATCTTTTTGCATTCATCAATTTAAATATATTATTATTCTATGTAAGCAACATTTGAATATAGCTTAGTTTCATGATTGATAAAAAATTCTGAAAATCCTTTGTAAAATGGGTGCAGCCGTGCTGATGAAGAATGATTTGTGATTTATTGGAGCTGCGGGAGATGGAATTAAATTGAAAGATGGGATTGGACGTATTGTTTTTATTTTATTTTTATTTGTCATCAACATATATAAATCGAGTTATATGTGTATATAATATATATGCATGCTTGCATGTACCAGTTGTCAAAATTTATACCAACCAAGCAAAAAATTTCACCTTTCCTTTGGATGTTTTGTATGAATTTCAATTTTGAGATTGATGCGTTAGCTCGATGAATTATGAATTTATTTTTAATATTTTCTAAGAATAATAAAATATATTACTTTGTTATTTAATCAATATCTAAGGACTAAGCCTATTTCAACTTCATAATTAATTGGGAAGATCTTAGATTAGGCACGCCTAAATTGTTTAGGCGAGTTTCATAAAATCTGCCTAAACTGCTTAGGCGTGCCTAACGAAAGTTTTTGCCTAATTAAATAATTTTGTTGATTCATTTGAGACAATCCATTGGATTACCGGCTCGGCCCTATCAAACTTCGAGCTATTTGTGATAACTGTTTTATGAATCAAAATATTTCAATAATATTCCACTTTCTATTCGATTTAATAAAGTAAATTTTTAAATATCAAATTAAAATTGACATCCCAATATATAACCATGTTAATCTCAACAAGAGATTGATTGATAGTCCGACCATAAATAAGAGATGATATAGAAGTTTGGTAATTCTTGCCTTACAAACAAAACTACACAATTGATTGATGCTATAAATGGGATGCTAGTCATGAATTCGAGAATAGAAAAAGAAAAAAAAAAAGGCCCTCTTCATTTAAATTGTGTATTAAGTTTAACAAAAATAAATAATTGATTGTTCAACTGTTCAATAATTGGAATAAACAATAAGTGGATTGAATTGATTGATTCACCGGATTCATGAAAAAAAAAAAAAAAAACTAAAAGAGAAATATGCTCAAGAAAATAATTGCATAAAACTCTGGAAATTTCATTGAAGAACTAATCGTTTATCCTATTCTAATTAACTAGAAATCTAAACCAAAACAAGATCTGTCTAAACAATTACAATAAATTATATCCATGGTAATAAAACTAACTTTAATTACCAATAATATTTATGTCAAAAAATGGAGAGGATTGATGATGAAGATAAATGGAAGGTCAGAAAATGGGATATTGCGGCGGTGGTGGGGGTGGGGGTGGGTTGCAGAGGTGAGAGACGAAGAGAGAGAAGGAAACAAAGATGGGAGTGAGAAAGAGAATGAGGCCTAAAGGCACCATCCACTGCTGATCATTTGTGGGATGAAAGCAAAACTCCCACCAACTCAACATCACTCCTCCTACCAAGCTCAACCCCAACCATCCCAAACAACCAACTACTGCCCTTGCCGATCTTCCCTCACTCACCTCTTTCGCATCTTCGTATGCCGCCGCCGTCGAGTCCCCGCCGTCGCCTTTGCCCTTGTTCATGAGAGAGAGAGGTATATGCGGGATGAAAACGGTGGGAAGAAGGTATATATGGAGAAGGAGAGATGGATCATATAGATAATACCTAAGGTTAGAATCTCATAATGGAAATTTTGAAAAGGTGCAAGTTTAGACATTTGAGTGGGACTTAGCGACTAGACTTAATTAATAAATTCATTTTTATTTTATTATTTTAAATATATAAACATTTAATTCAGATAAAGATTAATTAGGCGCCGAATATTCCAAACGCCTATTGGAGCTAGTTTTTAAAATTTTTGAATCGGAACCAAGCTACTTAAAATTTAGACACCACCTAAGCGATCGTCAGTGGTATACTCAAAAATATCTTTTTGTAATAATAAAAATCACATAGTTAAGTAAAAATATTATCTTATAATGATGATAAAACATATAAAAACTCATTCACTAAAATTTATCTCAATGCACAAATCTAAAAATTTATGACTAAAACGAAAAAAAAATAAAATTGGCTCTTTTCATTTTGAACCCTATCACATGCTTTTCTCTCTTTATTTTCAACCTCTTCATCTTACCAAATTGCCAGTAAAAAAAATTGTTTTAAAAAAATTATCGACTTAGCAGTTAGACTTAATTAATAAATTTATTTTTATTTTATTATTTTTAAATGTATAACTATTAAATTCAGATAAAGATTAATTAATCACCGAATATTCCAAACGCCTATAAAGGCTACTTTTTATAAATTTTGAATGGGGACGAGACTACTTAAAACCTAGACATCACCTAAGTGATCGTTAGTGGTGTACTCAAAAATATCTTTTTGTAATTATAAAAATCACATAATTAAGTAAAAATATTATCATATAATGATGATAAAACATATAAAAGCTCATTCACTAAAATTTATCTCAATACACAAATCTAAATTTTTTTGACTAAAACGAAAAAAAAAAATCGGCTCTTTTCATTTTTAACCCTATCACATGCTTTTCTTTCTTTATTTTCAACCTCTTCATCTTACCAAATTGCCAGTAAAAAAAAATTGTTTTATAAAAATACTGTAATTAAAAAATTATCGACTTAACGACTAGACTTAATTAATAAATTTATTTTTATTTTATTATTTTTAAATATATAACTATTAAATTCAGATAAAGATTAATTAATCACCGAATATTCCAAACGCCTATAAGTAGTGACGGCCAAACCAGCCCGGAACCGGCTGAACCGGCCCGGAACCGGTTGTAGCCGGGCCGGTTCAGGTTCCATGTTTTAACCGGAACCTGAACCGGCGGTTCCGAACCGTGGAACCGGGCAAAAATTAAAAAAAAAAAAGGCGTGAACCGGCGGTTCCAACGGCTAGAAATGGCTACTTTTTCGAAACAAGCCAATGGGACGTCGACACGTGTCCTCGAACCGCCGGTTCGGCGGTTCCGAACCGGAACCGGCGGTTCGGACGAATTTTTTTTTTTTCAATTTTTACCTATAAATACCCCCATTTCCCTCAACATTTTCACACTTCAATCTCAATTCTCTCATTCAATTCTCTCAATTCTCTCAATTCTCTCATTCAATTCTCTCAATTCTCTCAATTACTCTCAATTATTCTCAATTAGTTTCAATTACTTTCAATTACTTTCTTTTTAAAATAGTTCTTTCAATTTCTCTTTCAAATTTCCATCCCAAATTCATTCTCTCAAATTCCAATTATGTCTTCAAGCCGTGGTGGTCGTGGTGTTGGTGGTGCCGACAATAGGGGCAAGGGCAAGACCACGTCTAGAGATGATACTACTAGAGGTCCACCTCGTCAACGTCGTCGTGGTGTTCATGTTGAAAACTCTTCTCAATCTCAATACGATGATAACATCAATTTATCATCGAGTGATGAAGATCTTCGTGAAACTCAAATACAAGCCGATGAGGAGTATGCCCGACAATTGCAACATCATGAAATGCGTTTTTCGTGAGGCATTGGAAGGCAACGAAGATGTTCCACCCCCCGAGGTAAATGAAGAAGATGATGATTTCGATTCAAACAAGAGTCCAAAAGCTTTGAAATCCGATCTTTTCACAAAGCACTTCCGAAAAATTCGTGCAAAGGAGCAAAAGAAAGGTACGTGGTGTTTTAAATTCTTATACTCATTTTAAATTTTATTTCAAATTCTTATACTTTATAATCATTCTATCCAACCTATTAGGGATGCAATTTTAGTCATACATAAGCATAAAAAAATTGCAAAAAAATGGGCTTCTTTTTGTACTTCTCATGGAGTCCGAGCTAAACGTTTTCCAACCGATATTACTCATAGGTGGAATGCCACCTATGAAATGTTTAATGCAACTTTTAAATATAAAGAATTATTAGTACAATTTTTTAGAAGTGATGAGTATGGTGTTAGTTTGCATTTATCTCATTGGGATGCATGTACATCTTTGCATGAATTGTTAAAATCTTTTTCTAAAGCAACTAAAGTTTTATCCGGTGTCTATTATCCGACTAGTTCTAAAGTTTTATATCATTGTTGTTATATTGCTTGTCAATTTAATCAATGTAGTTTTATTCCCGAATTAAGGCATATAATATTTGATATGGTTATGAAATGGTTAAAATATTTTAGGGAGATTCCCTCCGTTTTTTTAATTGCTAAAGTATTTGATCCTAGTATTAAATTAGATGGTGTTTATTCTTTTCTTGATACATATTATACCGCTCTAACAACCTTAGCATTTATAGGACCCGACGGAATTATTCCTTTAGAACATTTGAACCTCTCCTCCGTCGATGTAGTTAAAGCCCAACTTAGTGCCACATTACATGAAGCTTTCGATTCATTTTGTACCACTTATAGCCACTTAGTCCAAATTAGAGGTAAGTAAGGTAAGAGAACTACGTGGGCTTTGATTCCCTTAATGAAAATTAAGGGATACGTAGGCAACTTAATTTTAAGGTAAGAAATTAAGTGCAAGCCCTTTTCAATAACCCCTCCCCTCCCCCCTTAATTTTTTTTTTATTTTTTAGAATTTATTGGTTAATAGTTTTCATTTTCAAGCATTGTAATAATATTAATTCTTCAATTTTGTAATTTGTATAACTTGTGTAGTTAAAAATATAATATACAATTTTGTAATTTGTATAATTTGAGTAGTTGCAAAAAAATTGTAACTTGTAAGTTTAAATTTGCAATCTTAATTTATAATATTCCTCAAAGACTTTGTGTTTATTTAATTTGTATTTGTACAAAGTAAAAATAATATACAATTTTTGTGTACAATCCAAATATTACTCAAATGAAATAAATACTTATAATTACAATTTTTGGAACAAAATAAATAGTATAATTGAAAAAAAAAATCGAATGAACCGGTGGTTCGGAACCGGAACCGGCCCGGAACCGGAACCGCCGGTTACGGTTCCAAACCGGAACCGTCTTCCCTTCTAGTCGGGCCGGTTCCGGTTCCAAATATCCCGGAACCGGAACCGGCGGTTCCGAACCGGAACCTGCCCGGGGCCGTCACTACCTATAAGGGCTACTTTTTATAAATTTTGAATGGGGACGAGGCTACTTAAAACTTAGACATCACCTAAGCGACCGTCAGTGGTGTACTCAAAAATATATTTTTGTAATAATAGAAACCACATAATTAGGTAAAAATATTATCTTATAAAATGATATGTTAAAAAGCTCATTCACTAAAATTAATCTTAATACACAAATCTAAAAATTTACGATTAAAACGAAAAAAAAAATCGGCTCTTTTCATCTTTAACTCTATCACACGCTTTTCTTACTTTATTCTCAGCCTCTTTCTTCTTACCAAATTGCCAGTAAAAAAAGTTACTCACTTCGTCCGAGCTCAATTTTCTCACTTTCCTTTTTCGTCTGTCCCAGCTCAATCATCTCATTATTGAAAAAAATAACTTTTTCACACTCAACAATAAAATATTAATTTCACTCAACTTATTCTACACTCATACTCTTTGGTTATTGTGTCCAGTCAACTCGAAACAATTAAGCCGGGACGGAGTGTGTATTTTATAAAAACACTGTAATTAAAAAAATTATCGACTTAAGGGGTGAAGTCCACCTCAACTCTCGTGCAGATCTGCCAGTGACGACTCATGTGTAGACCCATTTTTTTAATAATAGTGGCGATGGTCAAGCTTCTATCAAAGTGCCTTTTGTTCATTGTTAATTAAATGAATAAAGAAATAGAGCATGAGGGGTTTGCGTCTTGGAAATTTAGGGAGGAATAATATAATATTATATGATAGATTAATTAATTATGTATCATGTATCTATCTAGGGTAGACTTACATGGTTAAGTTTTTATGCAATTTATAATGTATAATTTTGAGGTGACAAGTGGCCCTACCCCCTCTTTAGATTAGGACGGATACTAGTTGTATTTATTTTGCTTGCTTTTTAATTAACTAATAATGTATGCCAAATATTATAGTTGAGGAGAGAGACAAAAAATTAAATATAATGGTTGAGGTTAAATTTTTTGAAAATAGGAGTTCTTGTAACTTCAAATAATAACAAGCAATAATAATGAAAAGAGGAACGAAACAAAAGAAAAACAGTAGTTAAGCGTATAAATGAGAGGACAAGCGTAAGTATATTGTCAAATCCGTAGAGAAATAGGCGACGTTCCATCGTAGTTTTTCATTAATAAAAAATTGATCCAAAAAATGGGTTCCCAACCCCTATTTATAGACAGGATAGGGGACGGGACGTGCGGTCAAACCCTAGGTGTCAACGACCCGCGGTTCGTCGTAATTCTCGGAGCAGCTCTGGGTTTTTCGAGGTCGGTTAGGGTTCATAACGGTCGCGCGCCGCCGGGGCTACTAGGGTTCTTCTCTTTGAAGCGCCTCGACACCGACCCTTTCAAGCGCTTGGTACCGAGAGATGGAGCGCCTCGGTGGAAACCTCTTGCCTTAGGCAATTTTTGCTATTTTGTCGCTCCTGGTGGGCCTGCTGCTTAGGTCAAGTCACGACTTGGGTCGATGTGCTTATCGGACCTGGACCTGGCCCCAACAATAATTTTACTTAATTGCTCTTACTTCCGAATATATAGAATGATAGAATATAGTGCCCGAGTTTAACACAATAGTGTCAAAGATACAGTAAATAAAATGTTTGACACACAAAAGTCAAAGTATAAACTTTTAAAGAGTTTGATACAGCGGAAATAATTTTTTCACAGGTTTATTTTAATCATAAACCCAATGGTGCCTTATGGTAAAATAGCTTCACTACCAAAATAACTTTTCACAGCAAAAACAAAATAGAATTTCTTCTTGGTTCACTCCCTTGAAGAAATTCTACAAAATAGTAAAATACAAAAGTTTGACACATGCAAAATAGAGTATTTTAACACACGCGGAAGTTAAAGAGTTTAACACAACGGAATTAATTGTTCGAAGGTTTATAAATCATAAACCCTCGAGAGCCACACGGCAAATAGTTTTCACTTATTCAAACAAAGTTTTTACAAGTGAAGAACAAAATACTAAACAAGATAGAAATTTTCCTAAGTTCACTCCTTAGTAAAATTCCTATGAAAAACAATCAAACACAAGAAACACACGATACAACCCAAATGCTCCTCCACCGTAGGATTCACTCTCCGGAGATGGATTCCACACCTCGATTGCAGACTTCGTGCGCTTGAAGAATGATTGAGGAAGGACGATTAGCCTAGAGCTTGTATGAATATGTGTCTAATCTCTAATCCACAATTCTCTAGTCTTCCTCGTCTTGTACTTATTAGATTTTGGAGCACTCGTACACTCTTCCACTACTTGGCAATGGGATCGTGTCCTCTTCCACGTTCTTTACCTGTTTACACACAACAATAAACTTCCCACAAATTCACGTGGGGTGAAGTAAAGAAATGGAGGTGCTCCCTATTATTTAGGAACTAAAATAACCACCTAGAATAATAGTATAATTAATATAATTAATAATATATACTTAATATAGATAATATATTCGAATCCTATGAAATAGGACCTGCAAAAACGTAGTCAACAAGATATAAACAAGATCCCTATAAAATAGGAGTTAGTTGTAACAAACAGATTCAGAACTTTGACAATGAAGTGTCAAAGTTATTATCAGATAGGGTTTGACATCAACCTGTCAATGCGAGTAAGTTTGACAACCGTGTGTCAAACTTACATATTCGCATTTTCGTACTTCACAATCTCCCCCTTAAGCTTATCCGACCTGTTTCCATTCCATATGGATCATCCATAACAAAATAGCATTTATTGCCACAAAATAAATGGTATAACCATAATAAAGGTAGTAAAAAGAATGGATCACTCATAAGCAAAAACGATCATTGCATAAGCAAAATAAATGATTACAGGGATTGTAATAAAACTCCCCCTGAATCACAAAATATCCAGTGACAAGGAAACATTAAAAATTCAGCAAAAGGAAAGGAAATTGTTTTTGGAACAGAACTTGAAATTTTAAAGGCAGCAGCAGACAGAGTCAAAGTCCAGCGGGAGTCAGAGCCAAACTTCAAGCAGATTCCACATCTTCAGATCGTCTCCCCCTGAATGGAACAGGTAGGAAAGCTTACTCCAGATCTTGTAGCAGCTTTAAGGCCTGCTTGAGTAGTCGCTTTGCCTGTTGGATCTTGGAGGTTTGATCTTGGGAAGATGTACCAGCATCCATATTTTCATCCTCGGATTCGTCACTCGGCTCATATGGCAAGTCTTTGACCCTTGTATCACCTTTCCTGGTCAGAGATTGCTCAAAAACCAGAGGGATGGGATCAGATTGCAACTCTTCATCCAACGGAGTGACACCTTGAGAAATGATCAGTGCATGGAGAAGGCAAGGATGCGGTAGGTAGGTGGAGTCAGATTTAGACACTGCACGAAAGATGTTAGTAAAAACAGCTTGACCAAAATTAAAGGGAAGACCAGTGCCAACGCGGTATAGGAATTCCGCTTGCTCCTTTGACACCACTGAAAAATTTTTGTTCGGCAACCAGTTGTGGACACAGATTTTAAACAGGGCCACATACTTCCAGGTCAGGGTGGATACAGACAGCTTGGTCACCCAGGTCTTCACTTTTCCCCCGGTCAGCACAACAGCAACATCGGTTTCTGCAGATTTTGGCAAGGCTTCCACACAATCTGAGCTTAACCCCAGGAAGGTATTGATCGTTTCAGGGTCAAACTTAATGATTTTCCCTCTAACATATGACTTCCCAAATTTGGGTTTCCCGGTTTGAAATACTTCGTCCTTCAGCATATTGGAAAAGAACTCTAACACCAGACTAGGACTAAAAGATGTAAAGTCAGTCACAGTCCTAATCAAACCCCGTCTCTTAAGCAGAACATCTAACCCATGTTTCGAAAACATTGTCCTATCCATCATCTTCTCAATCTTAAACTCTCTCTTAGAGTAAAGGACCTTAAGCGACTTAGCAAGAAAATGATAATATTTAAGCGAATAAGAGCGGTTGGTATCATAGTCAGAGTTTTCTTCGTCAGAGGAGGATTGAGTACCTTTCCCTTTTGAAGGAGCAGGCTCCATGGACTCAGATTTTTCCACCTTTGGTTTCTTTGAACTTTTGACATCTGATTGGTCTGGGGATTCGGCCGTTGGTGGGTGTTTGGAAGACTTTGACACTGATTTTTTCGTCCTCGGTCTGGGCTTCTTTACGGAAGTAGCTGCATCCGATTTCTTCTTCTTTTTGGCTGGCTGGTCGCCACTGGAATCAGCATGTTCTTCAGTCTGCTCGGTGGCTTGCTGGTCTGCCTGGAAGTCCTCGTCGTCGGAGTTGTCTGGATCTTCGGACTTGAACCCTGACACAAAGGTGTCAGACTTTTGGGACTGCTCGGGCAGATTGTCTTCCTGGGTGAAGACATGGGGAGCATCAGTCAAAGCCCTTTGAAACTGCCTCGGCTTCACTTTCTTCCTGCGGGTGGCGGCGTGCTTTATGTACTGCTTTTTGACTGTGTCTTCGAAAATCCGTTCAGATCTTCATTCCGGCATCTTGCCCTCGAGTTGTTGAACAGCGTCAGAGATAAGCCTCAGATTTCCCGGTTCTTCAGCGACAATGGGGAAACCTTCTTGGCCTGGGAGAGCATATCGAAGTGACGGTAGGTTGAGAGGTGGAGGTGTGAGATGCTTTCTCCATTTGACTCTCCAGTAGACGTTGAAGAATTTTGGCTCCGTCCAGCGAGGAGAGGGTTTTGGCTAGAAGTTCTTGGATATTTTGATCGGCCATGGTGGGATTTTGGGAGAGTTGAAAGGTTTCAGAGAGAGAGAGAGAGATGGGAGTGATGTGTGAGACGTGGGAGAGAGAGTGAAGAGGAAAGGTTTGTGGTTGAGGGTGTGCTTTGGTAGCCGTGTGATTGATGTGAATAGTGGAGGCTGCAAAATACTTAAGTAGGGGGTGAGGTGTACCAATTTTGTAACAAACTAACCGAAAATCAAGGAAATTAAGTTAAAATCAAATATAATGAGAAAAAATCTAAAACAAATGCCTAAAACTTAGGTAAATACCAATTTAAATCTGATTAGGTTAAATTAGGATTTAAAAAACCATAAAATTCGCAACAACTTAAAACAAATATGCAGAATAAAAGATAAGCTCGAAAAGATTTAAAATATGATGACTGCTACCCGGTTTGATACTGAGATGTCAAAGTTACAAAATGTCGATAAAAAGCACTCTCATTATTCCTTCCACAAAGATTGTGTGCCTAATCACGTCCAATCTTTAGTACTAAATGAGATAAAGAAAATTAGCCCATTTATTTTCCAAATAAACTTTGATTCCACATGGTCAGAGTTCTAACAACGTGCTGGCCATAGTACTTTCAGTTTATCTTGAAATTTAAATAGGGCAAAATCACCATGTTTTACAACTTTGAGATCTCACACTTGTATCTCTCAGTTTTATAACATGAAAAAGTAAAATCGACAAAGGAACAAACTTTAACATCACAGTGTCAAAGGTTAGACAACAGTCACACATAGTCAAATCATTCAGTAGGAGGGTTACACATCCCTAGAGATTTTCTCAAGTATGAGAATCTCTCAAAGTCAAGAGCTTTAGTAAAAACATCTGCTAATTGTTCTTTTGTTGTCACAAACTTTAAAGTAATCAAACCTTTTTCAACCAAGTCACGAATAAAATGGTGTCTTATGTCAATGTGCTTAGTGCGAGAGTGTTGTACAGGATTTTTAGCTATTTCAATTGCACTAGCATTGTCACACAAGAGAGTCAGAGTTTCAGAAGGCAAACCATAGTCTTCTAGCTTTTGTCTCATCCATAAGAGTTGAGTGCATCCACTAGCTGCTGAAATGTATTCAGCTTCTGCCATTGAGAGTGAGATGCAATTTTGCTTCTTGCTAGACCATGACACCAAGTTTGCACCAACAAGAAATCCTCCTCCACCTGTGCTCTTTCGGTCATCCACATCACCTGCCCAGTCCGCATCACTATATCCTGTAATGTCAGTGCCAGACTGTTTTGTATACCAAATACCCAAATTAGGAGTGCCAGAGATATATCGAATTATCCTTTTAACAGCCTTTAAGTGTGACTCCTTGGGTTCAGACTGGTACCTTGCACAAACACCTACACTGAATAGAATATCAGGACGACTGGCAGAGAGATATAAGAGACTTCCGATCATACTACGATAAAGAGTAGGATCGACTTTGACACCTGAATCATCTCTACATAGTTTATCACTACTACCCATAGGTGTTTTCATATGTTTAGCACTCTCAAGTCCAAATCTCTTAATTAAACCTAGCGCATACTTAGATTGGGAAATAAATACACCATCCTTGCGTTGCACAATTTGTAAACCTAAAAAATAATTTAGTTCACCAACCATACTCATCTGGAATGTCTTTGACATACTGGTGACAAACTCATCTACCAGTTTGACATCTGAAGCACCAAACACTATGTCATCAACATAAATTTGTGCTATAATGAAATCATTTTCAAAATGTTTGACAAAGAGGGTTTTGTCAGCATTACCTCTTACAAAGTTTAACTCCAATAGAAAATCAGTTAGACGGGCATACCATGCACGAGGAGCTTGCTTCAAACCGTATAGGGCCTTTTTAAGTCTATAAACATGATCTGGCTTTGACACGTCTTCGAATCCCTTAGGTTGTTCAACATAAGCTTCCTCTTCAAGTATCCCGTTCAAAAATGCACTTTTGACATCCATTTGATAAAGTGAAAAATCTGCAGCACAAGCAATAGCATTCAAAAGACGGATTGATTCTAATCTTGCCACAGGAGCAAACGTTTCGTCGAAGTCAATGCCTTCAACTTGCGTATACCCCTGAGCAACCAATCTAGACTTATTCCTCACTACGTTGCCCTTTTGATCGGTTTTATTTTTGAAAATCCATTTGGTTCCTATCACATTCTTTACACTTGGCCTTGGAACTAATTCCCACACATCATTGTACTCGAATTGGCTGAGTTCTTCTTGCATTGACTTAATCCAAAATTCATCTGCAAGAGCTTCTTTAACATTCTTTGGTTCAAACAAAGATAAATAACAAGCAGAATGCAAAAGATTAAACCTTGACGATAGACACACAGATCTGACCATCTCACGGTAGTTGACCGGATCCTTCTTTCTGGTTTGGACTCCCTCTGTCATATTCCCGATTACCTGAGACTTGGGATGATCCTTCCTTATTCTGAGAGGAGGATCCCTTCTGTCGAGGTTTGACACTGGTGTGTCAGAGTGATCCCTTCTGTCGGGGTTTGACACTGGTGTGTCAGAGTGGTCTTCTGAGTCAGAGCTTGGTGAGGTATGACTCGCGGATGGTTTATCACTGGAGGACTTTTCACTGGAAGTAGGTTCTTCAGAACACTCAATTAGATGGGAAGCATCCAATTCTTCCATCTTGTCATACAGCGATCCCGCCTCATCAAACACAATATTGACAGACTCTTGAATGGTCTGGGTGTCAAGATTGTACACACGATAGGCTCTGCTGTTGCTAGCATACCCAAGAAGTAGGGCTTTGCAGCTTCTTGTGTCTAATTTTGTAAGGTATTCCCTGTTATTCAGCACAAAGCAAAGGCAACCAAAAACATGTAAGTATTTAAGATTAGGTTTCTTACCATTTAGAATCTCGTATGGAGTGGTCTTTGTTCCTGGACGAAGATACACTCTATTGATCAGATGGCACGCAGTGTTGACCGCTTCAGCCCACAGTCTTTTGGATAGGTTTTTTGAGTTTAACATAACTCTGACCATTTCCTGGAGCGTCCTATTCTTCCTTTCAACCACGCCGTTTTGTTGAGGTGTCTTAGGTGCTGAATACTCATGAGAGATGCCCTTTCTTTCACAAAATTCATTAAAGCTTTCATTCTCGAACTCTCTACCATGATCAGTTCGGATCCGTATGACACAGGAGTGATAGAGTTTCTTGAATTTTTTGTACAGCTTCTTGAAGTGATCAAAGGCTTCAGATTTTTCTCGCAAGAATTCCACCCAAGTAAACCTTGAAAAGTCATCAGTGCATACTAACACATATTTCTTTCGACCTATACTTTCAACTTCAATAGGTCCCATCAAATCCATGTGAAGTAATTCAAAACATGTGCTGGTGTTAACTGAATCAGTGACAGGATGAGAAGAACGTACCTGCTTACCTTTTGTACATGGATCACACACTTTGTCAGGGTCAAATTTCAAGTTAGGAACACCTTTGACTGCATCAGCCTTCAGAAGTTTCTGAATGCAATGGGTACTTGCATGTCCCATCTTCTGGTGCCACAGTTCAGCTTCGTCAGGCTTTGACACCAGGCATCTACCTTCTTGTTCAGCTTGATAGCAGTTATCTGAGGATCTACTGCCAAACATAACACACTTATTAGTTTTATCGTATACCTCACAAACGTCCTTGTCAAACTTGACAACCATCCCATCATCGCACAGTTGACTTATGCTGATCAGATTGGCTGTCAGACCTTCCACAAACAAAACATGTTGAAGTTTTGGAAAGTCTGGCACATTCAAAGTTCCTTTCCCTGTAATTCTTCCTTTAGCTCCTCCTCCATATGTAACAGTACCACCACAAATTGCTGAATAGTCTGACAGGCATGTACGATCGCCTGTCATGTGTCTGGAGCAGCCACTGTCAAAGTACCATGTACCTGCAATGTTAGTTTTCAAAGAAGTGTAAACTACGAAACAGTTTGAACCTGATTTCTGGTTTTCATCTGCAATTCTTTTCCTGCAAAATGGCTTGATGTGACCTGCCTTGTTGCAGTAATGACATACACACTTCTTTGATTTTTCTTTCTCGTTTGACATTCTGGTGTCAGACTCCCCCTTCGTGAATTTGATTAGGTTCTGGGAGTCACAAAAACTAGAACTCGGAGTAGATTGATCGACATATCCTAGTCCACTTCCATCAGAAGTTTTGGTGGCAAGGATTTCATCTAGAGTGTCACGTCCACGATTGATTTTGTCAAAGACAGAGTCAGCTTCCTTCAGCTTCTTTTTGAGATGGCTGACTTCTTTGTCCCTTCTAGTGAGAAGGACTTCTAATCTCATGAGCTGTCTCCTAATGGACTGATTCTCCTCTTTAGTCTTTCAATCTCCTGTCCTTGTTCTTCACATCGTTTATCCACAATGTTAAAAAGATCACTCATTTTCTCCATTTCTTCTGGAGAAGAGACAAAATTTCCTTCTTCCTCATTGCTTTGACCTGAAACATACTCATACATTGACACGTCAGAGTTAGATGCATTATGCCTGATGCTTGTATCACCACATGGCACAATCGAGAGATCTCTTGCATCTTCTTCCTCCTTAGGCTCTTCAGTGTTGTCTACCTCCATCAAATCATCTTCATTGAGCTCCTCAATCCTAACGTATAACACAACCTGCTCATCTTCATCCTCATCAGTGTCAGAGTCTTCACTCAGAGTGGTGTTAAAGTTTAACTTTTTCCTTCTTAGAACAGTAGGACATTCGTTAGCAAAATGACCCATTCCAGAACACCCATGACACTTAACATTATCAAAAGTAGAACTTTCGGAAAAAGGATTAATACCATTTTTGGCGTATTTATCACTCTTACGTGAGGATGTGGTTGAGTTACTTGAGGCACTTGAAGGCACGGAGGTTGTAGTTTTGAATCTTCTTGAGCTGGAATCACCTTTTCCTTTCTTCATAGTTCTCATGAATTTGTTGAACTTTTTCGTCAAGAGCACCAGATTTGGTTGTTCCTCATCAAGCAATTCATCGTCTGACACCTCAAGGTCAAACTTTGAAAGCTTTGACACACTTTCAACCGGTTCTTTTCCAGCATGAAGTGCGATGCTTTTGCCCCTGTAGACTTATTTTTGTTCATTCAAATTCATTTCAAATGTGGTAAGAATGCTTACCAATTCACCAATCTCCAGCTTTTCCAAATCTCTAGCCTCTTCAATGGCAGAAATCTTGTGATTGAATCTTTCAGGTAGAGTCCTAAGCATCTTGCTAACAAGTCTTTCATTGCTAATTGGTTTTTCCAGTGCTAGAGCTTCATTCGCCATGGTCACCATCTTCTCAAAGTACTCGGTGATGGTTTCATCCTCAGCCATACGAAGATTCTCAAATTTGGTAGTGAGAAGCCTCATTTTGGTCTTTCGCACACTTGCTGACCCTTCACATTTGGCTTGAAGAATAAGCCAGGCTTCTTTAGCTTCTAAGCAACTGGAGATTAACCTAGCACAACCAATATCAACATACATAAAAATTGCATTAAGAGCTTTAGCATTGCAGTTAGACAATATTCGTTCCTCATTTGTCCATTTTCCTTCTTCTTTTGGAATCATGACAGACTTTGTTGCATCTTCAGGATCTGGAATCTCTTCCTTCGGAGGTGTCCATCCTTCCAGCAACGCAGCCCAAGCTCTTTCATCAACAGCTTTGATGTAAATTCGCATACGGGTTTTCCACATGTTGTAGTTGATCCCATTGCTATCCAACACGGGAGGACGGGCTGGCACACTAGACATATCCATCGTGAAAAACTGCACTCAGGATAGAAACTACTTAGTCCGTCAAGTAGAGGCTCTGATACCAATTGATAGAATATAGTGCCCGAGTTTAACACAATGGTGTCAAAGATACAGTAAATAAAATGTTTGACACACAAAAGTCAAAGTATAAACTTTTAAAGAGTTTGACACAGCGGAAATAATTTTTTCACAGGTTTATTTTAATCATAAACCCAATGGTGCCTTATGGCAAAATAGCTTCACTACGAAAATAACTTTTCACAGCAAAAACAAAATAGAATTTCTTCTTGGTTCACTCCCTTGAAGAAATTCTACAAAATAGTAAAATACAAAAGTTTGACACATGCAAAACAGAGTATTTTAACACACGCGGAAGTTAAAGAGTTTGACATAGCGGAATTAATTGTTCGAAGGTTTATAAATCATAAACCCTCGAGAGCCACACGGCAAAATAGTTTTCACTTATTCAAACAAAGTTTTTACAAGTGAAGAACAAAATACTAAACAAGATAGAAATTTTCCTAAGTTCACTCCTTAGTAAAATTCCTATGAAAAACAATCAAACACAAGAAACACACGATACAACCCAAATGCTCCTCCACCGTAGGATTCACTCTCCGGAGATGGATTCCACACCTCGATTGCAGACTTCGTGCGCTTGAAGAATGATTGAGGAAGGACGATTCAGCCTAGAGCTTGTATGAATATGTGTCTAATCTCTAATCCACAATTCTCTAGTCTTCCTCGTCTTGTACTTATTAGATTTTGGAGCACTCGTACACTCTTCCACTACTTGGCAATGGGATCGTGTCCTCTTCCACGTTCTTTACCTGTTTACACACAACAATAAACTTCCCACAAACTCACGTGGGGTGAAGTAAAGAAATGGAGGTGCTCCCTATTATTTAGGAACTAAAATAACCACCTAGAATAATAGTATAATTAATATAATTAATAATATATACTTAATATAGACAATATATTCGAATCCTATGAAATAGGACCTGCAAAAACGTAGTCAACAAGATATAAACAAGATCCCTATAAAATAGGAGTTAGTTGTAACAAACAGATTCGGAACTTTGACAATGAAGTGTCAAAGTTATTATCAGATAGGGTTTGACATCAACTTGTCAATGCGAGTAAGTTTGACAACCGTGTGTCAAACTTACATATTCGCATTTTCGTGCTTCACATAGAATTTGAATGAAAAATGCATAGTGAGAAAAATCTTCAAATACGGCTTAATTTAAAATAATATAGTATTTCTATAGTTATATATGATGCTAGAAACTAGTCATATTAATTATGGAGGCGATTAGAAAAATATTTTAGGATATGATAATAGGGGTTGGGAATCGGCACTCATGACTACTAATTTTATCTTGGGATGTTTTTTGTTGGGTGGTTCATTTTCTCTGTGCCACTAATTAATAAGGGTTGACTAATTACATAATCAAGATTTTGTTGTGGATATTCTATATCCACATACTAGTAAAATGAGTAGAGATACCAATCGAATCAGCCTATTAAGTTTCGGGTTAATTTTTTAGGATATGGGGTTATTCGAATCCGAGTTAACTTGAGTCAAAATTTATTTTTCGATTAAATCTTCTTTATCTTAACCCTAACCCATTAATTTTTGGATCGGTAAGTAGGAGCGATGATCCTGTGGGATTATTAAATTTGTTAAACATAGTTATTTCTTACTTACAACATTATTTTGTATCTAAGCAGAGACGGATCTACATTAAGGCGGGGGGTGCCGAATTTTTTTCCGTGTGATTCGAAATTTTCTCGACTAGCAGCCCCCCTCGTAAACAAGAAAAAATGGATTAAAATAAAAAAAATATATGATATGAAGGAATTGAAGTCGAGTGGAGGTCCAAAAAAAAATTTCAGTCCCCCTCAAAAATATTTTCTTGATCCGTCACTGTATCTAAGGAATATAAAAGAAAACCCACAATATCAGCTACAATAACAATTATTTTCTATATTTATTTCTCGAATTTAAAATTATTTTTATTTGACAAAAGTATTTATTTTTCTAAATCAGTATAACAAACCAGAGATTTAGCTTTATCAAATATTCCCAATTTAGAATAAAAGAGCGGGGAAAAATATAATCTCTTTGATATCTTGAACAATGTAATTACTACGGTTAATGATTTTAATAATTAATAAGTTTTATGCTACTCATTTATGTGAATTATCTAAAACTGGCTTGAAACTATATTCTTAATTTAATTTAACTTTCAAATTCTAAATTAGGAACATTCTTTGGTACCGCTAATTAAAAACACTTCATTATAACATAACCTAATATTTTTTATAATGTATTTATTCCAACACATCACTATTATTAATTTTCAATATAATATTATTAAAAGCAATTATCAACAACAATTTGTCTTTTATTTATCTATTTTTATATAATAAGAATATTTTACACACGAATAATAATTCTAGGAGTTTTATCGATTTAGGACCCGAAAGATAGTTTAATTGTCAATTCAGGACCCGAAAGATTAATTGTCAATTCAGGACTTGAAAGATCACAAAAATTCTCAATCCAGGACCCGAAAGATCATGCAATTCTCAATCCAGGACCTCAATATCAGGTCCTAAATTGAGAATTGTTTGATCTTTCGGGTCCTGGATTGACAAATCATCTTTCGGGTCCATGATTGACAATTTAACTATCTTTTGGGTCCTAGATCGACAATTCTCCATAATTCTATTATTAAGATTCTATTTTTCAATATAGTAATTATTATTCATTGTAAAAAATTATTAGTATTATTTTTTGAGTTAAAAAAAATACACATATCTTATGCATCTCAACTGGGCTAGTAGATAAATCTTATTTATTCAGATTTGGGCTACTAGTTAGTTGGGTTGTTTGGGAAAATTAAATAGCTGGAGGGTTCAATTGGATTTGAGTAAAAAAAAAAAAAGTAATTAGTGGCTCGGCTGAATACTGATTTTAATATAATGGTATGCTGAAAGGAATTAAAGAATTGAATATAAAATCTAGGACCATTTTTTTTTTTTTACTCTCAATAATTATCATACATCAATTATTAATCTTAGAATATTCCTATTTATAAAAATTATTGTAACACAAATATTTAGATAGATACCGGTTGAATATCAGAAGTTTTCCAAAACTTAAGAGCATTATTGTTCAATAAAAAATCACCCACAACAAATATGTATTTATAATTGCTGAGGTCATTATAATCTTTAGCCCAACAACTATAATTTAGGCTACTTTTACAAGTTCAACATATGGTAAATTTATTAATAAAAATTTAGGTCTTTATTCATAAAATTAATATCACAATTTTCTTATATAAAAAAATAAATATAAAATTCCAAAATGAATAAAAATGATTGGTTGGGCTTGCAAGCCCAAAATTGTGAATATAAATAAGCCACCGGAAAATACAAGAAATTGCGAAACAGAAGCAATGTGGGGCGCGCTACCCCTTAATCCTCCACCACTAGTAGTAGCAGCCCCTCCGCCGCGGCGTCAATTAGTGCTGTGCGCCGGCGGACAGGAGACGGCCACGGAGGCAGAAAAGCAACGGCGGCCGCCGAGCGGCTCCGATGTGCTGATGGCGCTCAACAGAGTCGCGACAACCAAGAAATTTAAGAACAGACGAGCCACCGCCCCTCGCCGTGACGACGGCGATGCTGCGGGGAATCAGGCACCTTCCGATGTAAAACCCATCTGCATCAATCCTCAATGGGCTCATCGATTGCAAGAATTGGAGGCCAGACTTCAACAACTCCCCCACGCCTAATGTACAGCACATTCTTAATCTTTGCGCTTTGATTTCAATATGTTTGGGGAATTGTTTCGTCTATATAGTAGATAAAATTATAAAAAGATTTTGATGGTTTCACTTCATATCAATCGGTGTTTATTTATTTATTTTTTGATAATAATGGGTGTTTAGTGTTTTCATAAAGATATTGTTTCTTGAAAATGTTGTTGGCATTCTAAAACATGGAAACCTAAGTGTTCTTTCAGGGGCATTGACGGATCCAGAAAATCCCCGTGAGGGGGCTGAAAATTTTTTTTTTTCTCCACTGGACTTCAATCTTTCGTATCATATTTTTTTTCTTATTTTCATCCATTTTTTCTTCTTTATGAGGGGGGCTAATCCAAAAAATTCTGGATCGCGATACTACAAAAACGAAAAAAATTTCGGATCGCAATACTACAAAAATTAAAAAAAATTCCGGCGGGGGGCTGGAGCCCCCTAGCCCATACGTGGATCCGCCAATGCATAGGGGTAATCATGAATCAAGCCAGTTTGCTAGCTACTCAGAAGAGCTCGAAAAAAAACTTGAAATTAACTCAATACTACTTGAGTCAAGCTCGACAACTACTCGAGTAGTTCAAGCTACACGATACTCATTCGATAGGTTTACGAGCCTTATCGAACTCAAGCTTAATTCGAGCCCAAGTCGAGCTTGTTCAAGTTAGATTCACGAGTCCTATACGCTAGGCAATTATTGACCGTACCAAAAATTCCTTGTGCGGCTCTATTGTATGGCGCCTAGATGCCGCAATTATACGAACTATACGGATTTATGTACGTGCTATTTGAATTTCTATGCAGGCATTTTGTAAGATAATTTTAAAAAAATTAATAAAACTTTGTCAAAACATAAATAATTTAGAAAAAAATAGTAAATAAAATAATAGATAGGTTCTACTCTTCACATTTAAAAACCTTATCAGGCGTTTTACAATATAGAATTTGAATATGAGGATTACTATATATTTGTTATTTTATTTGGGTATTGTCTACTTTTCTTGGTATAATTTAAATATTGAAATATTAGTTGTTCTATATTGATATTATATTGTTTTTTAACGATATTATATTATATTGTTCATCTCTAATTTTATACTATAATATTAAAATATAAAAATATGTTGACCCGCAACTGTGTAGGTGCCCGCCTAAAAATCATTTATATCCCGCCTAGACTTCCTAGGTACTATGCCCTATATAACCACTTGACTAACGTATTGTGTATTCTAAAATCTTGATATCAAGTAGAGATTAATATTGAATTAGCCTATCGAATTTCTATTAGATTATGGGCTATTTCAATCCGAGTTAATTTAAGTTGGGATTTTTTTAAAATTGAAAAATTTTAACCCTAACTCTAACACATTAATTTTGGGGTTAGTAGCGACCGACGATTTTGTGAGATTATTAAGTTTGATACAACAATTACTAATATAAATAATCATAAGAAATAAATTTATCTTTTTTTATATATAAGGAATATGTTGGGAGAAACGACAACGGAATATTTGTTAAAACAAATAATAATTACAATATTAGTTAAACTAGTATAATTTTTTGAGTTAAAAAAATTGTAAGAATTATTTTTTGAGTTAAAGAAAATACACATATCTAATGCATCTCAAATCAGCTAGTAGATTAGTTTTATTTATTTAGATTGGTCTACTACTTAATTGGGTTGTGTAGAAAATTAAATGGCCGGTGGCTAGGGGTGTAAATTAGCAAAATTGTTTGAGAGCTACTCGAATCTCAACTCGATAAAAACTCGTTCGAGCTCGTTTAAAGAAGCTCGTATTTTAAACGAACCAAACTTGAGCATCATAGTATTCGGCTCGTGAGCTCGTGAGCAAGCTCGTGAGCTAAAATTAGTAACAAATATAAAATAATTAATTTTAAAAAAGAAATATATTTCATGAATTAAGAATAAAAAAAATGATAAGTCTTTCCAATAATGGATATTAAAAATATATTCTAAATTTAGAAAGTTCGTTTAGGCTCAATTAATGCTCGATAAAGTTTGTGAACTTGAAAATGTTCGACAAAAAAGCTTGAAGCTCGACTCGATACTAAACGAGTCAAACTTGAGCACGACACTACTCGGCTCGACTCGGTTCGATTACACCCTAACTGGTGGCTAGGCTGAAACTTATTTTATTTTAATGGTTTGATTAAAGGAATTAAAGAATTGAATATAAAATTCATCATCTACGATCATTTTTTTATGTCAATAATTATACATAAATTATTTAATTTAGCATACTTCTATTTGTTTAAATTATTGTCACACACATATATCTAGTCTAGATATATACCTGCGGAATATCGAGGTTTTCCAAAACTTATGAACATCCTTGTTCTATAAAAAATCAATCCAACTAACATATGCTTAGTGTAGAATATAAATAATGTTTCACAAGACAAATGTGAGTTTATATTAGTACAAAATAGGGGCGGCAATTTATGACTCGACCCGACAACCCGACCTAAACATAACACGAAATTAGCGGGTTGAGTCAACTCATTTAACTGTTGGGTCAATTTTGGATTGAACCCACAAACCCAATTAAATTTTGAGTCGGGTTCGGGTCACCTGTGGGTCAACCCGCGTAACCCGAATAACCCGCTAAATTATTAATTTGAAATTAATAAAGATTTATATCTTACCATTTTAGCAACTTTTTAATATATTTAATTTTTATTCATCAATATTATATTCAATGTGTTATACTATAAATTAAATTCTATATTATACGTTAAATTATACAAATAATAATAATAATAATAATAATAATAATAATAATAATAATAAAATATGTCTAACACAAATTCAATGAGGCTTGATTACAAAATTGTTCTATTAAAGATAATATAATTGTATTATATAAAAAATAGTAAATATAATAAATTAGTGGGATGTAATTTTTAAAGAAAATAACAAATATAAAATTTTTATATCTTTTATTATAAAGAATATATTTAGTTATAATATAATAAATATTATAAAAATAAAAATTGATATAATATTTTTTTATGGGAATAGTTTTTCACTATTCTCTGTTAATATATAGATAGATTATCTAAATATTTAAAATATAATTATAAGATTATAAACATATTAAATATACATATATTAGTATATTTATAACATGTATATTTTTTATATTATACATTAACTATTTTTATATATTTGTTACTCCCTCCGTCCCGGGTCTCTTGAGACGTTTGACCCGGCACGGAGGTTAAGAAAAAGTAATTAGAGAAGTTAGTGAGGTTAGATTAGTAGGTTAATGATTAGGAGAGATAGTGGGGTATGAGAGATAAAATTCAAAGGAAAACGTTGCGACTGTCCTGGGACGGAGGAAGTAATACCAAAGCAAGTAGATAAAATTCAAAACTTATAAAGAAAGATAAAATAGTGAAAACATAAGGTTTTACTAAAATCTATTATATATGTATGTGCTATAACATTAAAATATATCAAGTTAAATAAAATTAATGTGATGTAATAATATACACCACACTATGTGCAAATTAATTATTTTGTATTTTATTTTATGATATATTAAGATGAAATTAATAAAGTTATATATCTTAACCATTTTTATAGATTATTTTTAATATATTATAATATAAATTATTTTTAACATTATACGTCAAATTATATATACATTTAATAAAAATAAAAAGAAGTACATTAAACATAAAGTCTATGAAATTTGATTTTAATATTATCCTATAATAATATTATATTTGTATTATTCTAAAAGAATAGTAAATATAATATATTAATGAGATATAACAATTTAAAGAAAAAGTGACAAATATAATTTTTTAATATTTCAATTATTTTTTATTGTATATATGTTATAATAGAAAAAATAAAAATAAAAAATTAGGTGAATTTTTGGAGTGAACAATTTATTTTACTACTTTGCTTTAATATATATATATATATATATATATATATATATATATACGCCTGTATAGTTGCATTATCCTTCATGGAAATATTAAGGTTTTTGAATATTGTTGTATATTTTTCTGATGCAAGTTGCATTATATAAACCTGTAAATATGCATTATATATGCCTGCAAATATGCATTATATAAGTCTGCATAGTTTAAGTATGTTTTGGTTTTACTGACGTAAGTTGCATCATATAAGCCTGTAAATATGCATTATATAAGCCTGCAAAGTTGCATTATATAAGCTTAAAAAGTTGTTGTATGTTTCTTTAAAATTCAAAATCACTAAAAATGATAAAAAGTATAAAAATAATTAATTTAGAAAAATATTCATTAAAATTCGAAATTAATAAAAAGTAGCGATAATGCAGCATAAAATTAGGGATTTTCTAGATATAATGAGTGTGAAAAATACAAAAATAATTAATTTAGGAAAATATCATTAAAATTCGAAATTAATAAAAATTAGCGATAATGCAACAAAAATATAAGATTTTTTTAGATATAATGAGTGTGAAAAAGAATAAAAATAATTAAATTAGGAAAATATCCATTAAAATTCAAAATTCCTAAAAGCTAGGGATAATGGAGCATAAAATTAGGGATTTTCCTATTTTGTAGATTTAATGAATATGAAAAATGACAAATTTACCCCGTTAATGCAACTATTTTATATTACCGAATGCAACTTTAGAAATTCGCTCCTCAAATAGATCTCAGCCGTTTGAACCTTGATTTGGATGTACAGGATTCATTCCCATCTCCCATCTAAGAGACCATATAGGGGTGCGTTAAAGTCACAAGTGGTTGTTGGAAATAAATGATAAAATAAATATTTTCGAAAATGAAAATTACTTTAATAAAGTTAATTTTGTCTTGTAGCCGAAAATGGAAGAGAGAAAAAGACAAAAGTACAAAGTGGCTAGAAAACTTATATTTTTATCCTTGTGGCTATATAACATAGCAAGTTATTCAAAGTGACCACTTTTATGTATTCCCACATAAATCTTTCTAGTAATTAGAAAATTTAGAATTTGAGCATGAATATGATATTCATTTTAGAATAAATAGTTTCTTTGTTCAGAATAATAATGAATATTTTAAATATATTCTAAATTTAGAAAGTTCGTTTAGGCTCAACTAAAGTTCGATAAAGTTTGTTAACATCAAAGTATTCGATAAAAAAACTCAAAGCTTGACTTGATACAATACGAGTAAAACTTGAGCACGACACTATTCGACTCGACTCGGTTCGATGACACCCCTAATTGCTAAATGTAATTTCAAAACATTGATATACAAAATAAAACAAAATAAAAAATAATAATAAAGTTACCTGCTTTTGGGTGTTGAAGTTTAAGAGAGTTGAGGGTGATGAAGATTAGGAGCTGCAGCTAAAATGAAGAAGGCAGCTGTGAACTTGCATGAAGATATGAGCATGGAGAGTTTGCAATGTGAGTTCACAAATTCAGAACCATAATCAGTTCTGAAATTTTGACAGACTTATTGAAATGATTTTGGACAAACTTAACAAAGGTTTGAATCATGAAAGGCACTTGTGCTTTAAATTTTAGCATGAAAGTTCAAGTGCTGCGACTAAAATCGTCAGCTCACAAGGAAAAACTTGCAGCCATCAAGAGAATTTATTCTATTATAAGGACAAAGATCCATATGCAAAAGTTCAAAGCGAGATGTTGAGGATATGCTGCAACTATTAAACGGATCTATGTGTTGTTTAGATTGAATGCAGACATCACAAGTAAGATCTAAACAAGAGTCTGAAACTAGGATACAAGATTTCAAGTGTTTAAGAACATTATTCGAATGATGCCCTAATCTAGTATGCCACAAGCTGGCACACAATACAGTAGGACATGTAGGAAAGATAGGATTGCTCTCTGATAGGCATTGAACAACATAAAAGTGTTGAGAATGCTGAATAGCTTGCAGGGTGAAAGAGCTGGGGTACAAAACAAAGAGGTTCCTCATAACTCTTCCTGCAGCTGACTTTGTTGAATATAAGGTCCTGTAAAAGGAAAAAGGAGTTATAGAATCTAAAGAAAACATTGGAATCTGAGGTGAGTTTCTTGACAAAACAGAACAGATTAGAGCATTAGGATCTTAGACAGAATTGAGTTTGGAAGGGGCAGGTTTACAGTCATGAACAAGTTTAAGATTGCAACTCATGTGGCTTGTTGCTCATGTGTCTACAATCCAAGAATCAAGACCAATAGAATCAGAATAAGTGAAATTGAGACAATTAGACAGGGAAAATTACCTGCAAAATCACCAAAGCAAGCCAACCTTTCAATTTCACCAACTGAGGTAGTTATGCTATCATTCCAATCAAGAGGACTGTTTGCAGCTTGTGCAGCAACTGCAGTCCCTTTCTTCTTCAATCCTTCCCACCAATCGGGATATCTCTTCAACTTAAAGCAACTATCAACAAAGAGTGTCCAGATTTCTTGCAATAAGTGCAGACTTGATTACTCTTCTCTCTTTTGTATGGGATTCTGTTTTTAGAGTTATCTTTCTTCCAAGGTTGCATACCCTTCACATGCATAGCAACACCCTGACCCCATACAATCAACAAGAAGTTTATTTTGCTCTGCCTTAAGCATATTAGAGTAGATGTGGTTAACAGCAGGTATGGGCTTCATAAGAAGAACTTGATTTCTCTCAATATGAAATGCATCATTCAATCCAAACAAAAATTCCATGGATCTGTCTTCCTTAGATCTTTCTTCATAAAGTCTAGTCATAACTTTAAAGGTATCTTCAGCAGCTTTCTTAAAATCAATCGATTGTTTATCTCCCAAGTTCCCTAGATTTTTCATAACATCATCAAGCTGATGTAGTTGATCCGTGAGGTCTTTCAGTTTGCCATAGTATTCGGTCACCCCCATATTTTCTTTTCTAACATTTGCAATGTCCTTTTTAATTTGAAATGACAGAGATATGTTCGAAATGTCATACCTCTCGTCCAACTCCTTCCAGAGATCTGCTGCATAATCCAACACAAGTCAGTCATCAATATTGTGTATCTCAAACTTGTTATTCCTGGATTCAACAATGTGGCATTGAGAAGACGAAGATCCAACTCCTCCCCCTTCTTAACAACTTGAAGGAACTCCAATATATTCAATCCACTCACAAAAAAACAAATATGCATCCTCATGAAACCCATTCAATCCAGCCCCATGTAGAATCATTACTGGAAATGAAAGCTTATTCTAAAATCACAGTGGTTGTGACATCTCGGCTTGGTATTGCTTCTGCTTAGTCTTGATTTCTGGTTTCTAAAGTTACATTAGTTTGTCATCTCTTTGTAGGGTGTATGGATTTATTATGTGTGTAAGTGCAACTGCAGCAAGAGCCCTCAAGTCGCTTCAAGGGGTTCTTCTATCTAATACCTGCTAAACATTTTCTGTAATCATTTTCGATGCAGACTGCATGCCCTCTGTTGCTATGCCTCTCTTGAATGGCTTCATCTAGTTGAAACACACTCTTGGAAGTAAAAGTCTAGTTATCGAATCTCTGCTCAAAATAACAGATAGAATCTGAAGGGGAAGCAACATAATCTAGCTGGCCTTTTTCGTGTTTTTCTTTCTTTCCTTCCCTTTTCTTTAGCTCCCTGTTTGGATTTCATCTTTTCTCAAAAGTAATCTTTATTTGAAGCGCCATTTTTGTGCTGGGGCAGTTTTTGTTCTTCATATCTAAGAAAGTAGGGATCCATTCATGGTTGATTATCTGCTGACAATCGAATTCATGATTGCAGGGAAAAGTTGAATTCCATGAATTTGATGCTCTATATGGCACCAATTGCCGTTGTGGTGTTGCTTCCTGCTGCGCTTGTAATGTATTCGCCATGGTCGTCTCACTCGGATGGCTGTTGTGATATCGATTCTCATCTTCCGAAACCCAGTTACCTTCATCGGTATTGCTGGTTACACGATGACAGTCATGGGGGTTGCTGCTTATGGAGAGACAAAGAGGAGATACAAATGAGCTCAGGGGGAGACCGATTCAATCATGCATTCTTTTCCAATTACGTCCAGATGTTCATGTGTTGCATATTACTAGGAATAGAGAGAGGCTTAACTGAGGTTGGACTCAGAATTTGTTGCAATTGAAACTACAAGATACAGATAGAGCAGAGCCTGCACACTGTTTGTGCAAAATCAGCTTGCTTATAAAGTTTATTTTTTTAGCACTGCACTTTCCCTTTTGTTCCTGCCCACAAACAGAGTCTAGTAGTGAATGGAGTTTAGTAATCTAAATATTACTTTTTCTACAATTCATGGCTGCTTCACTGCAAATCTTAGGCAAATGGTTTCTGATATATTCAACATGTCGAAGCAGCAGAAGAGCATCAAAGCAGAATCTTCAATGAGAGTAGTAGAACTCAGTTGGGTGAAGAACATTTACAGCCATAGATATGTCGAATCTACCTAAATCGGCAAAAATCTTCAGAAAGTTGCCAGAATTCTAAGAGCACCATTGCAAAATGGTACAAACATTCACAGCTTAAAGCAAGTCATTGTCAAAGCTGGAAGGTTTCAGCTTCACTGTTAGTAATCAGCTAAATAATCTATGGCTTCTTCCCTTATTAAAATCCCTAAGAAAACCATAAAAATGTGTTGACATGATATGCATGTGACCCTTATCAAGTTCGGGTCCAAGTGAAGTATGGGTTTGAGCTAGATTCGTGAGCTTTGTGAAAATTAATATAATTTGATTCTTTTTAACAAACCATAAAATAAAGGTTATTAAACATTAAAACAATAGTGAATGAAATTAAAAACCATAAAAAAAAAAAAAAAAATCATAATAAAAACAAAAAAATAAGAAAAACCCACTCACTCCAATGTGTCGCCACTCTCAAAGCGGGAGCATGTAACATACCCACCTCGCTTGAGATGGCTGTGTAGAGAGAAAAAAGGAGTGCCCACTGCTTTATTTATAACGTCTTTTGACATTGAAGTTGGGACCTGCCAACCTCTCCAGTTCTTGGTTCTCTCCATACAGCATAACCTCAACCTGAAACGAAAGCTCATCTCCTTGACAATCCATTTGCTCCTCCACCATCTCCTTCGCAGACTCAACCACTGCTTTGCTGCAATCCCTCAAACTTATTTTCTGCAGTGTTGCTATTTCTCCAATCTCTCTAGGTATCCCCTCCAACTCATATATAAAATAAAGATGAAGCTGCTGGAGGCATGGCAGTCCTTCTACCGTCCACTGTTTCCAATATCGAATACGGTGCAACTCCAAGTATTTGAGCTTGGGGAATCGGCCTTCTTCTATTTCCCACATCCCACTTCTCAAGACTCCAAAACGCAACGCGAGCTTCTCAAGATGGGGCAGTGTACCTATCTTTTCCAGCATCTCTTCTTCCCACTCAAACTCCATCTTCATCTCAAGAGTCAGATTCTTCATGGAGTCTGGCAAGCTAAGCTTCTGCAGATTATAAGGACCTCGTCCAGAGAGTGAAAAATTCATAAAGAGGGATTCTAGTTTAGATAGATACTGAATATTGCTAAAACAATACCAATCATCATAGAAGATACTACCATGCTCAGGCGACGGTTCATAATATTGTATATTCAATTTCTTGAGATTTGGAATTCTCTTCACCACCTCTTTACTACACTTGAAATTTACTACTCCCTTGAGGATTTGAAGATTCTCCATGATGACAACTTCCTCATCCATGTCGCTCGGAGGATCTGGGAGATTCACCCCGTACCACCCATTACTGAACTCAATATGCCTAAACTGACGCATTTTCCAAATCCCGACAGGCACAATAAACTCGGAGTTTAATTGTAAAGTAACAATAATTGTATGCAGATTCCAAAAGAGATGGAGCGAAGAGAATAATGTGGACATGCTTTTAACTCTAACAGCAAGATGCCGCAAGTTGACAAGTTGAAACACAAAGGGATTCTGGTATCTTGGATTTAGAATTAAATAAAATTTGTATGCATGTAATGTTCTAACCAAACCAGAATTTCGGTAGCGTGGGACTTCCCCATATTCAGAAATAACAGAACGAGCATGTGGCATAGATTGCAAGCCCTTGAGTACTTTCTTCTTTGAAGTGTTCCTCGGTATAACAATCCGCCGGCATTGTCTAATTATGCTTGCTGATTGCCCTATCACATGGAAAAACCCATATTTCTGACCTTCCTTCAAGCATAAGTCCCTAAACAGATCATGGATTTTGAATCTCTTTATCTTTCCAGTAGAACCAAATTCATGAATCATAATGAGATTTCTATCTACCAAGTCCTTCAAGAATCCCATTGCAATTGTTTCCGGGCTTCTGTCATTGACTGGTTTCAGAAATCCTTCAGAAACCCAGTGCTTGATGATTGTGGAGACTCTGATTTCATCGTCTTCTTCAAATACCCCCATGTATAAAAAGCATGGCTTTAAATAGAGTGGCAACTGAGAATAGCTCAATTTCAACAATCTCAAGCAATGCCCCTCATTCTCCAAATTCACAATGGAAGTTAAGTTGTTGCTCACTGATTCCCAACTTCCGTAAGTGAGTTCCCTTTTTCTCAAAATGCCTCCCACAACAACAATTGACAACGGAAGGCCTCTGCAATTCTTCACAATCTTCTTTCCAATTTCCATCAACTCTGGAGGGCAGTTTTCCTCTCCAAACACGGTTTTTGAGAATAGTTTCCAGCTGTGATCCGCATCCAGAAACTCCATTTGAAGGCTATAATTCTTGTTCAATTCAGAGCCCAACTCTGATAGCCTCGTAGTGACTAATATCCGACTGCCATTTCCATTATCACGAAAATAATGCTGTATTCCGTTCCATGCATCAATGCTCCACATATCATCCATCACAATTAAATATCTTTTACCAAATAAAAATTGGTACAACTTTAATCCTACTTTATCTTCACTCATCTCTCTCACATCTTCTATTTTTTGTTTAGTGACTTGAACAAGAACTTCATTAAGAAGCTCTCTCGAGTTGTATTTTTGAGAAACAGTTATCCAAGCACAAAAATGAAAATGCTCCTGAATATATCTGCGTTCATAAATACTTAGAGCCAGAGTAGTCTTACCTGAGCCACCCATTCCCACGATTGGGATGATTTGGCGGTTCCTCCGGTCATCGGTGAGCTTGTCCATGAGGCCATCTAAGACAGCATCAGAGCACACCATGGAGCTGGAAGAAAGAGAAGATCTTATCGGAGCAGCGGATGCAGAGACTTCCTCATGAGCACGGAGCGCCACAACCTTATTCTTTGCAATCATCTCCGCCGCCATTTGGTTGATCAAATCCATTTCTTCTATCACACTCTCTAGATCTTGATAGAACTTGAGGCTTTTGGTTTGTTCATCGTCTGCATCTTCATGTTTCTTGGAAGCTCTGATTTCGGCAACAACTGAACTGTTTTGTGTATGGAGGCGATTAATGGTGTCCACTAAATGGGATTCGATAACATCTTCAGCTTTATGAGCCGCATCAACAATACGCATCACCAACGGACCATCTTCAGATTGAAAGGCTCCCAGAGATTTGAGCAAGGAGGTAAGGATATGAGTGAGAGAATGAAGGTGTTGGGCGTGGATAGAAATGGGAGGGGAATGATGTTGTTGGATATCATGTAAAATGTTCATCAGAGAAACCAAGGCTGCATAGGCTGCCGCCATGATTAAAGTGTGTGAGAATTTGGGAGATGAATTTTGGGAGAGAGAATTTGGGAGATGGAATGCGTAGCTATGCGGAAAGATAATAATTTCTAGTCTGATTCTGGGAAGGTGCAAGTGCAATGCACTTCTACAACTTGCAATTAATATATTTATATTAATACTCGATTAGGTTGGAATGCGGAAACATAAATAATTTCTTATTAGCTGCTTCTTGCAACTAACCCACTTGCAAATTAATATTGATACTCCATCATCAATATTATTACTATTTCTTATGTGATATCTTTTTATAATTTTGATTTGTTATAATTTAATAATTAAACAAATGAAAATAAGTTGGGCGGCTACTTAACATCCTATGTGATCCCTACCTTCTCATTTACGAAACCAAACAAAATAATTGTTGCAAAGAAAACAAACATAATGTAACACCTTTCCTTCATTTCGAAAACCTTCCAATATAAAAATCATAGCCCCCGTCAAGTAGTTTACTCTAAGAATCGTCCAATTCCATTTATGGTTGAGAGAGAAATCACTGCTGAAGGAGAAAGGGAGAGAGATTATGTAATTTAATTGTAATATATGTGTGTATTCTCTCTCTCTCTCTCTCTCTCACGCACAAGAGGAAAATAACAAAATTGGGACTGCAGATGAGATGATTAATGTAACACCATTACTAACTAATTAATTAATTTGACCACCTACCTATTAATAAATAACAAAGATGCCTTTCTCATTATATAATTTGGATCTTATTTTCTCCACTTTTCTATTCATTCATGAAAAGTAGTGTCTCTCCAATTTCATTTTTTTACATGTGCAATTTTCTTGGTTTTACATTTCAATTTAAAATATTCACAGGGTTTGAGATTTAGAATACATCTATCACTTATGATAGCCCCTTTTGAGATTCAACAACATACATTTCACAAAATTATATTTTAGTTATTAAGTTTCTTTTTAAGAAAAAAGCATGCCATTGTGAATTATTACAAAAAAAGTAATGGAGATTAAAAACTTACATTTTTAGCTGAATATTTTAAATCTCTTTTATGTATTTACAAGGAACTCTATTTTTAAATTGTTGTCTAACTTTTTAAAAAATATTTACAATTATATATGTCATGATGCATGCAATTCATTAATATTATGCGTGAAATGATATAATGTTATGTTGATGCATTAATACGATTATGTATCGTTTATATATAAATTTAATACTTTTTAGTTAACATGATTATAGCAATAGAATACAATCACTATAATATTTAAAGATTCAAATTAATTTAATAACTAGAAAACATTGCAATTATGATAAAATTAAATAAAAGATGGGGCATCAAAATAAAATAAATAAATCATTGCAAAATGGTCTAACATTCACAGCTCTAGAATTAGTAATCAGCTTAATAATCTATGGCTTCTTCCCTTAATAAAAAACCTAAGAAAACCATAAAGTGCATGTGTTGGCACAGCAAAGGCGGGCCAGAAAAGGTGACTGAAAAACTCCATTCAAGTCTGGTTGTGCTATTGCCTCAAGCAAGGTCCAGACCACTCGGGAGCTGATCATAACCGTCGTGCTGTGTGGCAGTCGCAGCTCCTCTGTCGACAGGAATGCACTTCAAAACTACTGCAATAGGCAGAAGCAGATATGAAGTTACGTTGATCATGAGAGCAACAATGTTGACAGTCAGCTGGAATTAATTGAACAAATTTCTAACATCCAGCATCGAGATTTTAAGAAACATGTGTCTGATTGTATTTTGGGAGGTGGGTTTTATATATTTTACACCAAGTGAAATACAATGATGACTTAGGCCATATGGATACATGCGTGCAAATTTGATGCTACTCTTGGTGGTGATGTCTTCTAAGTTAAGGCAAGAAAATAGTTGAGTTTCTATATTTGTACGTTTTCCAAAAAGATGCCTAGTGTAGCCGGAATCATCTACGGGCTTTGGGTAGGATGGACTTTACCGCGCACACAAAGTTGCAAAGAATTAATTTTGTGTACATTTCCTAATCAACTAGGCTTCAGTGGGTGGGGAAATGAAGAAATTATTGTTTAAATTAATGATTTTTATTTATGAAAAATTCCATAAGGACAGTGGAGAGTCATTTTGTGTACATTTCCTAATCAACTAGGCTTCTTGCCACCGCCGATCTCTTCTCTCCAGAGAAGATCGATGTACTTACCTTCGATCAATCTGAAAGTATTAAAGATTTCTCCCTCTCTCACATCAAGATAATCCGATCTATTTGCTATGCGTTTAATGGTAGATTCCGGATAGAATTCCCTCACAGAAGGCAGACGATTCAACTCCTCTCCCACATCAAACGGCCGCCCCAAAAACTCCCACAAAGCACAGAACAAATTGAGAGCCGACAAGCATGAGAAGGCGTAGGACTCGACGGTCGGGATAGAGACAGCAACCTTAACCGCCTCCCCAACAAGCCTGTCGTCAAGGCCGGCACTCAAGGTGGGATTGAGGGGTTTCGGCCTAGGATCCCTTTTTTTCGGGGCCCAAAAAATTATATTCCATTTTATATATATATATATATATATATATAGGGGTGCGATCAAGGCTGAACAAAGTTCTGTGAATGAACAGAGACCAAGATCTAACCGCACATTCATGAGATCAACGTCCATAATTCTTCCATGTCGTGTATCATTTTTTTTCATAACATATATCATCATAAGGTTATAAATGTCCAAAACCAATAAAATCAAATCAAATAAAATCTTTAAGCGAATTTTAAGGGAGCAGTTTCCCACAAAAATAGATACACGATCTATTTCAGATACCAAATCAAATGCCCCACGATTTTTTCCATTATTATCATATAAATTGGAAAGAGAAAATGCACTACGATTTATTCCATAATCTTAAGTTAATCGTTATCATTGTTTATTGCTTTGTGTGTCATTGTTTATGACTTTGTGTGTCATTATAAGGTTATTCTCTCAACTTCCAGTAATATATTATCATTAAATGTATAAACAATTTTAATTATTCGTACAATGATATTGAATAAAGATAACGATGATCTTAAAGGTGTATTATAAATCAATTAAGATTAAAACAATAATTTTGATAAAATGATATTTAATACAGGTAACAATGATAAAATAAATAGCGTACAATGCTACATATTAACTGAGTTCACACAATGTAGAAAATAAATAAATAATTATCAATCCATTAAACAGGGATTCGAAGAATGATACATTTATTCATAAATAATGACACTCACATAAAATAAAAATGACAATCGCATATGACACAAAAATAATAAAATCTAGACGTGAAGGCGATCCACCAAGTGTCAGCCGGATTC
>JAPKLW010003061.1:2744-17729 GCA_026898455.1 Plectranthus barbatus | reverse complement strand
ATGACACTCACATAAAATAAAAATGATAATCGCATATGACACAAAAATAATGAAAAACACTTTAATCCTAAGGATAAAAACAATAGAAAATTAAAAAATAATACATTACACACACGCACCCACCGGCACCGCACTCAACCAATCCTCCATTGATTACCTCCAATTCTGCCTCTGAATCTCACCATATTAATTCCCATCATATTTCACCATATCAATTCCCATCGTATTTCTTCACTCGCGATGATCCTCCATCTCACTATATTTCTCTTCATCCATACTCACCGGCGAGGGGCTGGGTGACGGAGAAGAAGGGGGCAACGAGAGGGTTGCATCGCTGTGGGTAGCCGACACTGAATTGGGCAACCACCGACTACCGTCTGCCTCCATCTCGGTCCCCGCTGCTATCCGATTCCATCCGACGTCCTATCTCGGCATTGCAGCATTTGATTGGGGTGCTATGGCGTGAATATAGTAGCAAGTCGTGGAAGGGATTTCGTTTCTTCTTTGCAGGAGAGAGAATTTGGAATGATGAGAATGGTTTTTTGTTTAATTCACGTAGCAAGAATTTAATAAATAAAAAATAATTTGGAAAGATATGTTTAATATTTGATTTAGCATGAAATTAGGTAACTGCCTATTATATAAAATCTACCAAACATTAACATAATATTTTCTTCCCATAACACCCTTTCAATTAAATAAATAAAAAATCTACCTACCACGTGTCATTAATTCAACCATCAGATCAATAAAATGGACGCTCGGATCTTAGGCCACTGTTCATTCAGGACATATAATTCAGAAATAAACGCAACTCTATATATATATATAATTATTTAATTATTTAATGAATAAGTTTATAAATGAATGAGATCAATAATTAATTATATATATAGTTGGTTCAATTAATAAAGAAGATTTATTTTTATTAAAAACACAAAAAACGTTAAGATTTAATTATTTATACATATTTAAGCACAGAACAAATATCGGATCGCAGCGTGATCCGTGTACACCACCGTCTTTGCCCCAACCAGGTATGCCCGGAACTTGTCGAAGGCGAAAACCACAGCCAGTAGCTCTTTTTCAGTAGTGGTATAGTTCACCTGAGCTTCATCCAAGGTCTTGCTGGCGTAGTGGATCACTCGAAAAATTTTGTTCCTTGTCTGCCCCATAGCAGCTCCAACTGCTGTATCACTGGCATCGCACATCAAGACGAATGGCTCTGACCAGTCTGGTGAAATGAGAACTGGGGCGGTTGTCAGGGCCAGCTTCAGTTTCTCGAAAGCCTGCAGACAATTTTCATCAAAAACAAATTTGGCATCTTTCATGAGTAAAGCACTAAGAAGTTTAGAGATTTTTGAAAACTCCCTTATAAACCTCCGGTAAAAGCCTGCATGCCCCAAAAAACTTCTTACTGACTTCTCATTGGTGGGCGGTGGCAACTTTGAGATCGCCACAATTTTGGCGCGATCTACCTCCAAACCTGCAGCAGAAACGTTGTGGCCAAGAACAATACCCTCTCTTACCATGAAATGACATTTTTCCCAATTTAACACAAGGTTAGTTTCTTGACAGCGCTGCAGGACAGTGGTCAGGTTTTCTAAACAGTTATCAAATGAATGACTAAACACTGAAAAATCATCCATAAATACTTCCATGATGTTTTCTACGAGTCCACTAAAAATAGACATCATGCATCTTTGAAATGTAGCAAGAGCATTACATAAACCAAAAGACATGCGTCTATAAGCAAATATACCATACGGACACGTAAAAGCAGACTTATGTTGGTCCTCAGGGGCTATCGCTATTTGGTTATATCCAGAATAACCATCTAGGAAACAGTAAAATTTATACCCCGCTAACCTATCCAGCATCTGATCAATAAAGGGTAAGGGAAAGTGGTCCTTACGTGTAGCACTGTTAAGTGCTCTGTAGTCGATACACATCCTCCAGCCTGTGACAGGCCTGTGAGCGATCTCCTGGCCACTCTCGTCCTTAATGACAGTCGTTCCCCCTTTTTTGGCCACCACTTGGGTGGGGCTCACCCATTCACTGTCTGAAATGGCGTAGATCATACCGGCATCCAAAAGCTTCATCACCTCCTTCCGCACCACTTCCTGCATAATTGGATTTAGCCTTTGTTGCGGTTGCACCTTGGGCTTATATCCATCCTCGAGTAAGATCCTGTGCATACAGATAGAAGAGCTAATACCCTTGATGTCAGATAATGACCACCCAATAGCAGATTGGTGGTCTCTCAATACCCTCAATACTCTATCTAATTGACTAGTAGATAGGGTAGCAGATATGATTACCGGATACGTGTCGTTTTCACCCAAATATGCATACCTCATATGGTCCGGTAGAGGCTTCAGCTCCAGACAGGTGGCTCTTTCTTCTCCTCCGGTCTTGGCACCTTCTTGCGAGCCTCTTCTTCTTCCTCCTCGCTCCTTAGCTTCAAAAAGTGAGCGCTTTCCACCTTGCTTTTTACACTTGCATCATCTAAAGCTAGAACAGATTCTAGCAACTCATCACAGGCATCATACAGGTCATCACAAGAATAAACAGAATTTTGTACCCCATAGTCTAGAGAATCAGTAGAAGTAAATGAAGGATCACAGGGATACAAGACCTGAACCATGTCACACTCTTCATAGCAGTTATCAGAATCATGTCGCTCCATGGCTTTGTAGACGGAGAAGGTGATCTTTTCATCATTTACCCTTAAGGTAAGCTCTCCCTTCTTGATGTCTAGCAGTGCATCAGCAGTGTGGAGGAAGGGTCTCCCAAGAATCAAAGGAATGTTGCGGTCCTCTTCCATGTCTAGGACCACAAAATCAGCTGGGAAGATAAATTCCCCAACTTTCACTAAAACATCCTCGACCACCCCTTTAGGGTAGTTCACAGAACGATCCGCCATCTGGAGTCTGATGGTGGTCGGTTTGATGTTCCCGACCCGGAGTTTCTTGAAAATTGAAAGGGGCATCAGATTGATGCTGGCCCCTGAATCGCATAGCACCTTCTCAAACGTCTGCTCTCCAATCACGCAGGTAATAGAAAAACAGCCCGGATCAGCTCTTTTCACTGGGCTTTTTTTTTAATAATGGCGCTGCATTCCTCAAAGAGATTTACCGTCTCAAATGCGCCAAAGGGCTTCTTCTGGGTAACCATATCTTTCAGAAACTTCATATACCCAGGGATCTCCTGTACCACTTCAATCAAGGGAAGATTGATGTGGATTTTCTTCATGTGCTCCAGAAATCGCTTATACCTTTCCTCCATCTGTTTTTTAGCGAACCTTTGAGAAAAAGGTACAGCGATCAGGCTAGCCTGTGTGGTACTGTCTTCAGGACGAGTATCCTTGCTCTTTTGAGTCTGTTCTTCTGCAGGAAGAACAGGAGCAGGCTGTGCAACTTCAGGTTGCACAGGTGGTGTGTCAACAGGCATAGATGGGCCCTCATAACCCTTACCACTGCGAGTAGTAATGGCATTGCAGTGGTCCTTCGGGTTCACTATAGTATTGCTGGGAAACTGCCCAGGCGTGTGCTGATTACCCAGCACATTATTGATCTGGGAAATCTGAGTATCCATCTGTTTCATGTGTTTCCCCATCTCCCCCATACCAGTTTGTAGTTGAGCCACATCACCTTCAATTTTGTTGGTCTTTGTAGTGGACACGGATATAAACTGGGTTAGAAGCTCCCTCATACTTGGTTTCTTATGCTCATTCGCAGCCCCATTGTTTGCAAAAAAACCAGGTGGGGGCTGCAGTGCGTTGTTCGGATTGGCGTAGGAGAAATTGGGGTGATTCCTGTTGTTGGGGTGGTACGTCATGTTCCCCGCTGGATATCCCCTGTTGTTCTGGAAGTTCCTCTGATTCACATAGTTAGCATCTTCCATTTGCATCTCGATTCCCTGCTCATATCCCTGCTGAGGCGGGTTATTTTCCAACTTTGCTAGGCGGATCTCCATAGACGTCGTAGAAGCAGCTACCTCCTGTCTCATCAGCTTTATTTCAGCAGCTAGGTCCCCAGTATCATCGACTGCTGCTATCATCCTGCGCTCCTTTCTGTCTGCTGGCCAATTAAATTCACTCTTCGCCATCGTTTCCAACAGTTGTAGTCCTTAATGTGGAGGTCTTGCAGTAATGGACCCTCCAGCTGAAGCTCTGACATGCTTCTGAGTCTCTTCATCAAGTCCCGCATAGAAATAATAGACCTGTTGTCTTTCAGTGTATCCATGGCATGGACAAGAGCGAAGCAGGTCCTTGAAACGCTCCCATGCCTCATAAAGAGTTTCCCCCGAGAACTGTCTGAACTGGCCTATCTGCATCTGTAGTTTGATAGTCTTGCTCGGCGGAAAGAACTGGATCAGGAATAGTTTACAGAGCTCCTCCCAGGATGAGATCTCACTGCGGTTCAGTGACAGATACCATGGCAGGGCTCTGTCGCGCAGTGTGAATGAGAAGAGGTGCAGCCGGATCTAGTCGATTGGTACCTGATTCTGCTTGACTGTGTCACAGAGTAGCAGAAATTTCTGGACATGCAAATGAGGGTCCTCAGATGGAGATTCCCCAAACTGGTTATGTTGAGCAGTGTGTATTAGACCAGTCTTCAGCTCGAAATTAGGTGTGTTTACCCTCAGTCCAAAGTCCGCATTATGATGCCTATCGGTCATTGGCTCGTACATCTCATCTATAGTGGGCTGCCGTGGTACTTCTCGAGCCTCACGCTCCTGAAGTCTCAGATTCATCTCTTGTAGCTGCCTCTGCAACTCAGCAATCTGTGTCGCCTGATCGTCAGCCATAGGAAATGCTAACTTTCTTCGTGCAGTGTTCCTTCGACAAGTAGACTCGATCTTTGGATCTATAGGTTCAAGTGCTGGACCTTTTGACCTGGTTAGCATATACTACCTGCAGGAGAACACACAGTGAACAACACAGAAAAGAAATTTGAAAAATAAAATAACAATGCGTAAAACTAAAATCTAGAGTAAATAGTGTAATATCGGAATTAGTGTTAATTATAAATATGTGCAATCCCCGGCAACGGCGCCAAAAACTTGATAGCGTATTTTGCAACACGCTATTCTGCAAGTGTACAGACCACTGCAGAGGGCAAGTAATAATTTACTGTGCTACTATCTAGGCAAATCGGTAATAAATTTTTGTTATAAATTTCTAGGCAATATTGAAAAACAATATTTAATAAGCTATTAATAAATTTTTGTTATAAATTTCTAGGCAATATTGAAAAATAATATTTAATAAGCAACGAAAGATATGAAGTTTAAAACTTTAATGAGAGATTAGGATTCCAGGGCAATTCGCATTAATGAGTAATCAAACAATTATTTATGCAATTCAATTCCAAGTTTAATTTTCAGAGATGTGAGTTAATCGCGAAAGTGTTATCAGGTGATCCTCTCGGACTCTAAACCATAATATGGAAATAAGAGATCATGTGACTCCTCTCGGACGTACAACAGACTTTTACTCTTGATTAAAAACCTTAGATTTAATAACCCTTTAAAAGTTCAATTTCCTCTCGGACAATCGTTCTAATAAATCTGATTTATTTGCATCTTAATTGACAACTTAGACCTCTCGGTTCAAAAACTATCAATTCAAATCACATTCAATGGCCATTATTATGTAATTAATGAAAACCCCAAATGAAATTAGAACATCAATGAAAAGGGAAAATCGAATTACATAATATTTTGAATGAAACTCAACAATGATTCAAACCCTAGAATCCACAGAGAACTTAGCCAATCATGCTAAGCTCTAAGAAAACAGAGAAATAAAGAGTCATAGAAAGGAAGAACATGAAAATCAAAAACTGTGATCTTCAATCTTCAAATTCTGGAATGCTCTTCAAGTTTCCTCTCAATCCCTGCGATTTCTCGTCTCTCTCTATTGAAAAATAAGGTTAAGGAACCCTCTTTTGGTCCTGGGAAGTCCTATTTATACTTGGGGGTTTTTAAATCTTGAAAAGATATGATTTTGGGCCTCAGATTCGCCAGAATACATCAAAACGCGCCAAAATCGGCGATCCAACTTGCCCGATCGGCGATCGCTGTCTGTGTGCGTGGGTCGCCGAATTCGTCCCAAAACAAATCAAAAACTTTCCAAACTCGGCGACCCATCTGCAAACTCGGCGATCGCCGAGTGCGTCATTTGGGTCGCCGAGTTCGTACCGTGAGAAAATAAAGGATTTCCCACTTCGGCGACCCATCTGCAAACTCGGCGATTGCCGAGTGCGTCATTTGGGTCGCCGATGTCTTCACGAACACGAAATCGGCGAGTCCTTCGGTATTTTCTGACTCTTTCCTTTTCCCAATGCAGGTTAGCATCGATTTTCCCCCAGGGTACTTGATTAAATCTCGAAATTAACTCAACTGTGCATTAGATCTGCATAAATAACCACAAACCAAACTAAGTGTAATATTTTCTTAAAGAATAAAGATAATGCATGAAACTATCACGTAAAACATCAATCTGAGGTCAAAAGTGAGTAAATCTGTATCAGTAAAATGCCCAAAGTGAGTGTTTATCAGTTTTGCACACATACAGGTTATTTCTCTTATCAGCCTTGAAAATTACTAAAGACCCTTGCATAATTTTCATAACCCCTTTTCCCCATCTTCCTTCTAATCCATCTTCCTCTAAGGCAGAACAAGACAGCAAATTAAAGCACACATCTGGCACATATCTTACATTTCTCAAAGTGTAAGTGCAGCCATCAACAAAATTGAGTTTAATGACACATATTCCCTCTACTCTACACTTCTTCTCATTAGCAAGTAAGATATAGCCTTTTTCTATAGATTTTAAGAAAGTAAAGTGATGTTTGTGAGGTGTAATATGAAATGTGCAACCAGAATCAACAATCCACTCAGTGGCACAAAACTTATCAGTGCAGGCATAGGCTGAGGGCAGAGAGTTCAAGCAATCAAAATCAGAAATCATATAAACATCCCCCAAGTTTTCACCCTTAACAGTATTAACATTTGAATTGCTACTCTCACCCCTTTCCCTCCTAGGTTTAGTACATTGCTTTATGTAATGAACATATTCACCACAGTTGTAGCATTTCCTTCCCCTAGACCTAGATTTGGACCTATTCCTATTATCTGGTTGGTTTCTTCTGCTCTCTCTAAAGTTATTGTTATCACTGTTCTTGCCTTTATCATTCCTAGTCCTATAATCTACCCCTGGCATTAAGAATTTTATTATTATTGCCTCTATTTCTAGCTCTACCCCTTTTTAGGTCCTGCTCTTTACTTTTCAGACCACTCATCACAGTTTCAAGATTCACAGAATCCCTGCCATACTTAATAGCAGATTTTACATCATTATAGGAATCTGGGATGGCATTCAACAGGGCTATGGGGGAATACTCATCTATGTGCTCATCTCCTGTTAACTTTATGTCTTGAATTAATTTGTTAAACACATCTAGGTTCTCATCAATATCTTTATTAAGATCCAATTTAAACCTAAAGAAAGTCTCTAACAGGTACATTTTGTTGGGTAAGGATGTTTCAGTAAACAGGGACTCTAACTTATCCCACAATTCCTTAGCCGTTTTAACTTTACCTATTTTCCTTAACACCGAGTCAGATTAGTTCAAGATTATTATGGAGCGAGCTAGGTCATCCATTTCTATGCATTTTTCAAGGGTATCTGTGTCTAGGTACTGAGCAGTTATAGCCCTAAGAACTTTCTGTTGAATCATTAAGCATTCTATTTTCTGTTTCCAGATAGTAAAGTCAGATTTGCAATTAAATGGTGTCAAACCATGAGAAGTCATGCCAGATGCCATGATGAAAAAGAATTACGACAAATGCAGACAAGTATATGAACAGATATGCTAATCAGGCTACACGAATATACAGAGATGCAGATTCATATCCTAGGGCAACAATGCGAGATGAAGCAGGTCAAGATCAAAAAACAGTATAACAAAATCACAGAGCAAGAAGCATGTATTTTCAGAAAACAGTCAAGAGAACAGCGGAAGCGACCAAGAAACAATTATGCAAATCACAGACTTTGAATATTTCAATAGCTATGTATTAGTTAAATTGTAGAATGCTTAACTTACATGTTTCGATTTTGATTCCTTTTTAGCCAGCGCATGCTGAATAGTAAAATGTGAAAAAAATATATAATAGTTGAAATAAGTTCATGAGATTTGAATTCTACATGTTAAAATAGATTAACTGTAAAATATTGTACCTGTTGAAGCTTTTTTTCATGGGCTTTGACACATCAATGTTCAGTAATAATCATCATCCAGCATCGATATTTAAGAAACATGTTTCTGATTATATTCAATATTTTAAGCCAAAATAATAAAATAGGTGATTTTATGCACTCAAAAAAAGTGTCAAAAATAAGACAAATATGCAGACCTCAGTTCCTGCAATGCCCAGCCGGAGCATCATTCGCCCCATCCCCAGTAATTGCAACAACCTCTCTAAGCTCATCTCTCGATGTCTTCACTAGGAAATGCTTGTCTAATGGTGATGAGCGTGCCATTACCTAATCACAAGGTATCAGCACTTCAAATCATGATTTAAAAACATGGATAGATTTATTCCGCAGAAACATGGATATGATTATTAGTCCACCTTCAACAAGATCACAAGTATTATATTCCACACTCTTTTGCAATAGCTTTAGCCGTATTAATATTATCACCAGTTACCATGCGCACAGTAATTCCAGCATTCATACAAGTTTTTAATTAATGCTTCCATCACACCAGGGTTCATCGATTTTTGACATTGACCAGAGAATTAGGATTTAGGGTTCTTCCGGAATTTCTCAATAGCCATTGGCTTCCGATTCTCAGTCCAGTCCACACTTATAATATGACTACCTTTTCTATCAAAAACCAACTCCGTCAACGATTCAATATCATTCACATTCTTGCCTAATATATCTTTACAAGTCTAACATCTTCGAAAACAATAAAATCAAGTTTCTTAAGAACCACCATCAACAAAGGCTGCTAAAGAGTACAATATTGTGAAGCTATCTTTGGGTCCAGCACCGTGCACGCAAGTTCGACAAGTAACATGCAATCCAACAGCTCCACTGGGACTGTATTAGAAATCAAAATCTGGACTGTCTTGATGGAAGCCTTGTGGAGCGAATCAAAGACTAGAGTTGGATGTCTTGGTGTTCAGAGATATGAGAGATCGATGCTTTAAGTCATTATCTTTTCCTTCAAGGATTCTACAAAGTGGAAGGCACAGGTAACTCCGCAACTTGCAGTCAGTCATGAAGGTGATTATGATGATGCAATTTTGTAAAACCATAAATTTATTATGAACAGTAAAACAGTAGGGAAATTCATTAGAGCAGCTTCTGGAACAACTTCCAAGTTCCAAGTCAGTCAAACTCATTATTACAATGATCACTTATGGCGTACGGATTTTGACAAATTAATATGATGCTACTCTTGGTGATAATGATCTTTCAACATTAAGGCGAGATAATTTCTGAGTTTCTACACAATTATGATAGAACCGAATGTAGAAATGACTCGATAACACTCCTCCGAAGAGGCCCTCAGCTATAAGCTGCCTAACTTTTAGAATACAGATGATGATCCTAAGTCTAACTGTACTACTTCCTCTATTTTTAAGACTCGACAGTTCCACAAGAGAAATACTACTAACTCACTCTGAAACTAATTAACTCTATCAAATTATCACTATGTATTTACGTTTCCCTACAAGATGCCAAGTGTAGCCACAAAGTTGTAATAATGCATAACCCAACCCAATAAACTAAATAAATTATTCGGCCCAACATCTATAATAAAATAACATAGCACACTCTCACCCACTAGCCCACAAAAGAAAAGCTATTAAAGCCCAAAAAAAAAAAAAAAAAAAAACCAAACTCTTTTTCACCCACTCTCGAGATTCCACGAAAACTACTCTATATTTGTGAAGATGAAGAAAGAATCTGTGAAGATGAAGAAAAATCATATACGAACTCCAATTTTATTCATCTGAAAATATCCATCTCAACTGATCAATCTACATCTATCTGCCTTATATACTACATAGAAGAAGTATCTAGAAGTAATATCTAACTAACTATGTAACCGATACAACAAAATATCTCAACAATAGCAACTAGGGTTTGTTATGTGTGTGCATGCGTCCATGCACGTGATCTTCTGGAAGCTCGTTCACACTCGCCTCTCTTGTATTTGTCTCGTGTGTGTTACCAACATGATGTATCCTCAATATATATGCCCACCACTTTCTCTCTCTTTTCTCTCGACAGCTCCAAGAGAAAATATGGAGGAAACTCCAACAACTCCTATCATCCTCACTCACCTATAGCTCTCTATGAAATCAGATACTCGAAAGAAACTAACACCTCGGAAGAAAATAAAAGAGAAATGATTTGTTGATGTTAAAATGAGATTTCTACCCAACTATTTATAATGGGAGCTCAAGGGTCATGGAATTAATGTATAAGGGCTCAAATTTATGGTAATTTAGATTGAGTAAATTGGAGATCATGGTTATCTGAAACAACTTAAAATTTATAAATTTTCTTAAATTCCATTGAACAAATTGATAATCATAAAAATATGAAGAGTTGCAGATTTTTGTGTAGAGTATTTCATTTGGAGAAGAGACTTCATGGGCTAACTTAGTAGCTTGACTCTAAGCAAAAATAATTATAATTGGGGTTAAAGAATATTATGGCTTTAAGTAAATAACTTTTGGACTTTTTGTAGAAATTAATAATATTGGGCTAAATAGCTTTTGAGCTAATAAAATAGCGAATGGACTTATGCTATATAAATGGGCTGAAATAATGGATTAAAAAAGTTAATTACTAAAGCTAGCTCGCAAGCAATTCGGTAGAGCTCGAAAAAAACTCAAAATTGACTCAATACTACTTGAGTCGAGCTCGATAAGTACTCGAGTAGCTCGAACTACATGATACTCGATTCGATAGGCTCGCTAGCGTTATCGAGCTTAAGTTTAAATTGAGCCCAAGTCGAGCTTGAGTTCGAGTTAAGCTAACGAGTCCTATCGAATTTAATATAATTTAATTTTTTTATTCCTAAATTAGCATATTTTTTAAAATGGTAACTTTTTTACACTTAACAATAAAATATTAATTCCACTTATATTCACAATCCTTAATTCCGGTTCTGAAAAGAAAAGGGTTATTTTAGCCGTGATGGAGGGAATATTATTTTTTGAGTTAAAAGAAAATACAAATATCTTATGCATCTCAAATGAGCTAGTAGATTAATTTTCTTTATTTAGATTTGGTCTATTAGTTAATTGGGATTGGGTTGTGTAGAAAATTAAATGGCTGGTGGCTGGGCTGAAACTTATTTTATTTGAATGGTTTTCATTAAAGGAATTAAAGAATTGAATATAAAATTCATCATCTACAATCATTTTTTTTATTTCAATAATTATTATACATAAATTATTAATTTTAGCATACTTCTATTTATTTAAATTATTGTCACACATATATCAAGATCTAAACCTGCGGGAATATCGAGGTTTTCGAAAACTTATGAGCATCCTCGTTCGATAAAAAAATCAACCCAACAAATATACGCTTAGTATAGAATATGAATAATGTTTATTTTAAAATTTATTACATTAATTTAATTACACACACCCTACATATTCCTATGGATGCTCGAACCTATAATCAAGACGTCATAGATAGAGTGCTTCTACCACTGCACCCCGAACAAGGGACATGAATAATGTTTATTTTCCCTCAGGCTTGAAGGAATGAGAATACATATGTGAGTTTAAATTCGTACAAAAGATATCTAAAAGCTAGGAAGATAAGTATAGATAAGATACATAAAGTCTAAACAAATATATGAAGTATTTAATAATATCTCTAACAATATTAAATAAAAATACATAAGTTTTAATTTTAACAAATATATAAAATCCAGCTACTAGTATGCATAGAGTGCTAAATAATAGACTTTATTTAACTGTGAAGTTGGGACCTGCCAAGCTCTTCAGTTTCTCTTTAGACAACACAACTTCGACCTGAAAGGGTAGCTCATCTCCTTGACAATCCATTTGCTCCAACACCATCTCCTTCGCAGACTCAACCACTGCTTCGCTGCACCCCCACAACTTTATTTTCTGCAGTGTTGCTATTTCTCCAATCTCTCTAGGTATCCCCTCCAACTCTTTTATATCATGAAGACGAAGCTGCTCGAGGCATGGCACTCCTTCTACCGTCCACTGTTTCCAATTTCGAATGTAGGTCAACCCCAAGTATTTGAGCTTCGGGAATCGGCCTTCTTCTATTTGCCACATCCCACTTCCCAAGTATCCACCTGTCAACCGGAGCTTCTCAAGATGGGGCAATGAACCTATCTTTTCCAGCATCTCTTCTTTCCACTCAAACTCATCAGATAGATAATTCATCCAAAGAGTCAGATTCTTGAGGGAGTGTGGAAAGGTAAGCTTCTGCAGATTATAAGCAACTCCTCCAGAGATTACAGAACAACGGATAAAGAGGGATTCTAGTTTAGATAGATACTGAATATTGCTAACACAATACCAATTTCTTGTTTTCAATTTCATGAGAATTTTACTACGCTCAGGTGGCGGTTTCAAATATATTTTCAATTTCTTGAGATTTGGAATTCTCTTCACCACCTCTTTACTGCACTTGAAATTATTTACTCCCTTGAGGACTTGAAGATTCTCCATGATGACAACATCCTCATATATGTCGCTCGGAGGATCTGGGAGATTCACCTGGGACCAGTCATGAGTAATGAACTGAATATGCCTAAACTGACGCATTTTCCAAATCCCGACAGGCACAGTAAACTTGGATCTATCTGATGGACAAGAAACAATAATTGTATGCAGATTCCAAAAGAGATGGAGTGAAGAGAAGAATCTGGACATGCTATCAATTCTAAGAGCAAGTTGCCGCAAGTTAACCAAGTTAACCACGGAGGGCTTCACGTATTCACCAAGTTTGTTTGCATGAAATGTTCTGACCAATCCAGAATTTCGGTACCGTGGGACTTTCCCCTTTTCACAAATAACAGAACGAGCCTGTGGCATAGATTGCAAGCCCTCCACTACTTTCTTCTCTGAAGTGTTCATCGGGATAACAATCCGCCGGCATTGCCTGTTTATGCTTGTTGATTGCCCTATCACATGGTAAAACCCATATTTCTCACCTTCCTTCAAGCATAAGTCCCTAAACAGATCATGGATTTTGCATCTCTTTATCTTTCCTGTACAACCAAATTCATGAATCATAATGAGATTTCTATCTACCAAGTCCTTCAAGAATCCAATTGCAATTGTTTCCAAGCTTCTGTCATTTACTGGTATAAGAAATCCTTCAGAAACCCAGAGATTGATGATTGTGGAGACTCTGATTTGATCGTCTTCTTCAAACACCCCCATGTATAAAAAGCATGGCTTTAAATACAGTGGCAAATGATTATAGCTCAATTTCAACAATCTCAAGCAATGCTCGTCATTCTCCAAATTCACAATGGAAGTTAAGTTGTTGCTCACTGATTCCCAACTTCCATAAGTGAGTTCCCTTTTTCTCAAAATGCCTCCCACCACAACGATTGACAATGGAAGGCCTCTGCAATTCTCCACAATCTTCTTTCCAATATCCATCAACTCAGGAGGGCAGCTTTCCTCTCCAAACACGGTTTTTGAGAATAGTTCCCAGCTCTGATCCTCATCTAGAAACTCCATTTTAAGGCTATAATTCTTGTTCAATTCAGAGCCCAACTGTGATAGCCTTGTCGTCACTAATATCCGACTGCCATTTCCATTATCAGGAAAGTAACACTGTATTCCGTTCCATGCTTCAATGCTCCACATATCATCCATCACAATTAAAAATCTTCTACCAAATAAAAATTGGTATAACATCAATGCTACTTTATCATCACTCATCTCTCTCACTTCTTCTATTTTTTGTTTAGTGACTTGAATAACAACTTCATTAAGAAGCTCTCTGGTGTTGTATTTTTGAGAAACAGTTATCCAAGCACAAACATGAAAATGCTCCTGAATAAGTTTGCGTTCATAAATAGTTCGAGCGAGAGTAGTCTTACCTAAGCCACCCATCCCCACGATTGGGATGATTTGGCGGTCCGACCGGTCTTGGGTGAGCTTGTCCATAAGGCCAAGTAAGACAGCATCAGAGCACACCATGGAGCTGGAAGACAGAGAAGATCTTATAGGAGCAGCAGATGCAGAGACATCCTCACGAGCACGGACCGCCACAACCTTATTCTTTGCCACCATCTCCGCCGCCATTTGTTTGATCAAATCCAGTTCTTCTATCACTCTCTCTAGATCTTGATAGAACTTGAGGCTTTTGGTTTGTTCATCGTCTGCATCTTCTTGCTTCTTGGAAGCTCTGATTTCGGCAACTGAACTGTTTTGTGTATGATTAATGGTGTCCACTATATGAGATTCGATAACATCTTCAGCTTTATAAGCGGCATCAACAATACACATCTCCAATGGATAATCTTTGGATTCAAAGGCTTCCAGATATTTGAGCAAGGAGGTAAGGATATGAGTGAGAGAATGAAGGTGTTGGGCGTGGATAGAAATGGGAGGGGAATGATGTTGTTGGATATCATCTAAGATGTTCATCAGAGAAACCAAGGCTGCATAGGCGACCGCCATGATAAAAGACAAGTGTGTGAGAATTTGGGAGATGGAATTTGGTTGGAAATATTAATATAAATGATTTCTAGTCTGCTTCTGGGAAAATGCCAAGAATTTAGGTGTAATAAGTTCGAGTTTATCAAAAAAATCTAAAATGTTCGCAACACAGCATTAGCAACAAGTGTAGGGACCAGCATTCAAGTCTAAATTATTGTGCATGAAGTCTTTTTTTTTTTTTTTTTTTTTTTTTTTTTTTTTTTTTTTTTTTTT
>JAPKLW010003060.1:38634-52317 GCA_026898455.1 Plectranthus barbatus | reverse complement strand
CGCGATTAAATATCAGAATTTAAAAAACACGGGCAGTTTTCCTCATATATCATGCAGTAAAGGGTACAATCGTAAAAGAACATTTACACAGATTAAACCCAATCCTATCACATTGTTCAGTTTTACTACATTTTACTTCAGTTTTGAATTAAGACAAATTAAAAAAAAATTGAAATAATATCAAATATCGAAAACTGCTACACGGTTTCATAATTACAACTTTTCGATACAACTCTCGAAAAAAACTGTTCACATTCAACACATTTTCAAATCATCTCCCAAAATTTCGACGGTTCTTCTCTGGTTCTAACCACATTCCGCGCATATTTCTGAGTTTTCTCAACAAAAATTCTCAAAAATGGCTCCTAAAAGACGTTCAGAGACTGTTCTAGCAACTGCGGGTGAGTTTTTCTGAATTTGTTCTTATTTTAACAACTTCGCACGTATAATGTTCGGTTTTCAGAGGTTTTTTAAGCATTAAACGTTAGAATCATAAAAACATTTTAGTATTTTGTTGATAGATGAAACGAATAACTTGAATAAGAAAATATTCATGTTCTTTGGTGTCTGGGTAGATGATATGAACGAATTATTGAGTTAAAATGCAATATAAAGACACATGAACCCTAAATATGTTAAAAATAACTGTATATCTGTGTTTCGCACCTAAAAATCTGGTTAAATCGAAAGTAAAAAACACTGAATCTGTTTTTATGCATATTTTGCAAGTTAGAGCAACACAATAGAAAGTTTAATTGGATTTTGCCTCCAAGAAAAGTTGACGACTTTAGTGAGTAATTTATGGCATAAAATGAAGTAAAACTTAGCAAAACTGAAGTAAAACGTAACAAAAATGAACAATAATAAAATGCTTGTTATTACTACCACAAAATAGAATGTTGTACAATAATGCACATGTTTACATAAAAACTGAATATAAATGTCGATAAACTGAATGTTGTACTTCAATGCTTGCTCTGATTATATATAATTCATCTTGCAGATTCAAAAAAGCAAAAAACTGAAAAGAAAAAGCCAGATAAAGCCGTGAAGAAATCAACATGTCTAGAAGTAGTAAACTTATCACCTTCCCTACTACACAGTACATACTTCCAAATAATTCTATCATCCACCTTAGAACTAGTTGACATACGAGTATCAAATCCAGCAACTCGACCATATTGCCTATAAAAACCAATACCATCAACAAGAGTTCTGAAAACCCTGCCCTTAAAAGGTTTAATCTCGTCAACACAGTTTGGAATATATGAACCTGAAAGATATAAATATGCACAATATTAAACCAAAACTGAACAATATGAATGCAAAAATGAAAATACGAATAAAACAATATTTTTGACCTATATTAATACAAGAACAATTATAAATATGCACAATATTAAACAAAAACTGAACAATATGCATGGAAAAATGAAAATACGAATAACACAATATTTTTGACCTATATTCATACACGAACAATTAAGAACAAAGTCTAGAATTCAAAAACAAGATCAAATCATCCCCTAACATAAAAAAACACATCAATAGAAACATGAACACTAACGAGAATATAAAATACGAAGCAATAAACTTACATTCAGAAACTCGATCAGACATCTCATGTTCGAACGACCGAACTCCAAAATCAAAAACAAAACTAAAAAACAACCAGAATTTCAAAGCCGAGAACAATAACGAAAACAAAATCCAGAAACAAATGGAAACAAATCCGATCGACAGTATATATATAAAACGAATCGAACGAAGGAGGAATAAGAAATCAAAACGCGCGAAATAAGGAATACAAAATCTAATTAAATATGGAAGTATATATCTTTTAAATTCAAAAACCCTAAAATTACAAAAATAACCTTAATGAATCAAAAATGCAGGATATAAGAGCAAAACTGCACACGGAATAAATTTGATCTTGACCGTTGATATCATAAAATCAACGGCTGAGATTTATTCTCATTTCTTATACTAAAAACTATTCTCATATGATCACTACTCTATATATATATATATATATTTTTCAATTTAGTTATTTATAATGTATAAATTATTTAAATCTATCTATATATTAATAAAAATCTAATTAGCTTGGTTTTTTATTTTCCACCGTTCTTTTAGTTAATTTTTACACTAAAATTAACGTACTAACTTATTTAACTCAACTAATAATAAAATTTTATTTATTTTAATTCACATATCAATTTAATTATTCTTAGCCTATTAACTATATTCCTCAAATATAGTCAGATTTAAACAGTATTGAGATATTGATATCTTTTGAAACTTATTTCCCCATCTATATATAATTATCTTTTTTAGTTCAATTTATTATGAATATCACTTTTTCACTGATTTCCATGGAGAACTCTAGAACACCATTGAAGCCTAGGTTTTAAACCCAGGTTTTACTCTTCTTCTAATTAAAATCTTTATTCGAAATATGCTGCATATTTTGAGTTAGATTGTATATGTCTCCAACTTCTTTTTATGGTGATAGAAAAAAGGTTCAAATTAATTATACATATAGCTCGATATGTTTAAATAGTTAAAATTATCACTATATAATTTGAGAAAATTAAGATGTTTCATGTTGATTATTCATCTTTTTTCTATGTAAGAGTTATAGATTTAAGATTGTGGAGAAAGAGATGAAATGAAGGCTCCGATTATAAGAAACTATAGTAATTAGTTGCTGGTTCTGGTAAATTTTTTTTTTTTGGAATCTAGGTTTTGGTATTTTTTAGAAATAATATTATTTTCATTTATCTGTTTTTCCATTGCTCATCTTTTTTTCATAAGGTCGAGTAAATTTTCATTTATTTAGAAAGATTATGAGGAATTTAAGATTATCTTCTGCAATTTTTTGTTAAATATGTTACCTTTTAACACATTGGCAAATTACAAATGACATGATACTGTTAAATTTTCGATATAAATTGGAAAGAATCAACAAAAGATGAAAAATAATTAAATGAGATTATTGCAGAAATAATAATGTATCTAAAAATTATATGTTATTCGAATTATTGGCTAAATTTATTTGAAAACAATTTTGGAAAAACACAAGTTCTCTAATAATATAAAAGTATCCTATGAAACTATTTTACAGAACAAAGTTATTTAACAATGAAAAAAAAATAAAAATGTGACGAGGTCATTTATTTACGGGATTTTGATTACTTCGCCTAATTTATCGAATATTTGGAGTTTTAAATCAATATTTTTATGTAAAGCATATTTAGATCCTTTGATTTTATTGTTGGTTATAAAGAAATAAAAGGGAATTATGATTAGAATCAATCTATTTTATATTTAGTTATAAAGATAAATAATAAAACTAAATAATATTTTTTATTTTTTTAAAATAAAGAGTTATATTAAAAAAAATAATTTGTGACTAATTTTATTAATGTAAATATTATATTTCTTATTATTAGATATACATTACAAAAATAATATTAGTTTAGTTAATTTCTACTTTAAAATTCGTATTAATATAAATATTATATTTCTTATTATTAGATATACATTACTAAATAATATTAGTTTAATTTATTTCTACAAACGAATTAAATGATTATGACGTATTATTAGCATTATATTAGTTTTAATTTACTATGATTCTATAAAACTTTTTTTATTTTCTTTTCATACATAATTGTGATTGTGTTTAGATTCTTTTCAATTTGGTATGATCAACTCTTGAGGATCGTTGCTTCGTAATATTACAAAGGGTACGTTCTCTATATTCTTATAAGTTTTTAGATTATCAATACAACTAATATAATTATTAGAATAATAGTGTTATATGTATTCTTATGAAATTGCTATTTCGCACCATAGTTTATTGGAATCAAATATCCATTTCTGATATAATATGTACAACCAATTGAAACACACAATATCATTCAATGACTTACTATCATAATCGAACAATTACTTTTGTTTGATTGAAAGAATAATATTCTAATATTCTTTAATTTTTTTAATAAAAATTAATGTGGCCTCCAATGAAGTGCGAATGAGATATGTTACTGATGTTGCATGTTCATCAATGTCTGATGTGACGAATGGTATGATAATGTTATTTTATTTTCTAAATAATATGTTATTTTTCTAATATTAATTAATCAATGTAATAGGAAAGAATCAATTAATCTTGGACCAATTCGGTACGATTATTTGGTCAGAATATCAATGGTATGTGTATAGATAAATATTTTTAAAATTATGACAATAAAATAGCATATAACATTTATTTAACATATGTTGAGAAAACTAACATCTTTAATTGCAGTGAATGTTAGTTCTTCATCTATTGTATCATTGAATTCAAATCCCAAATCACTTCGAGTAACCAGGAATGAGTCAACCAGATTTCCTTAATGTACAACAAATGAATTTGAAAAATATATGAAAAGATGCATTTGTTATACTTCTCCATTGATTTTATATGTTATATAATAAAATTATTGTTTAATTTTTTTTGTCAGTTGCGGATATTTTGGATTTGCCCTTACAAACCACATCGCATCAACATGGTGTCCCCAGTTTTAATATTTCATCAAGCAATCAATCTGATGATTATTAATTGGAATGATGAAAATTTACCTGATAAAAAAGACTCATGGAGAAGTACTGACAAATTATGAGGAGCAAATAGTGTGACACGATTCACTGCCAGGACTCATGTTAACATTACAGAAGGTATGTTACTCCTTTTATATATTTGATCTTGCATTTCATTATGTTTACTCCTAATAATAAGTATTAGTTTAATTTCACTCAATAGGGTATAATGATATTCACCTAAACTTTTCTGGAGACCCTATAAAGGCAATTGTCAAAAGCACGTATCCTATTACATTATCTTGCAATAATGATTTGTCATATTTGCAAGATAGAGCTATTCTAGCTCAAACAATGGATATCGTTGATTCTCTGAATCAACATATGATGGATCGTAACACCTCTGATAATAGGGTATATTTAAGTTCAAATAGTATGTGCAAATCAGATGGATTAATGAATGTGTTGACTGATTTGCCTACACATGAATATTTGAATGGCTTGAAATGTACGGGATTGTCAAATCATGAGATGACACTCAAGGTGAGAACTCCAATTATGTTTCTGAGAAATATAGATCGTGCTACTGGATTGTGCAATGGAACCCGTCTAATTATCTCCAGGCTTGGCAATCATGTTAATGAAGCGAAGATACTGACCGGAAATAGTTTTGGTGAAATTGTCTTTATTCCTAGAATGACTCTGACGCCTTATGATAAACGTCTACCATTCAAGTTTCAGAGAAGACAGTTCCCCTTTATTGTTTCATATGGCATGACTATTAACAAGAGTCAAGGTCAATCCTTATCAAATATTGGCATTTTATTGAAGAAACATGTATTTACTCATGGTCAATTATATGTTGTTGTTTCCAAAGTTACGACCATAAGCGGACTTAAGATATTAGCAAGTGATGATGATAATCTTAGTGTGTCATGTATGTACTGCTAATGTTGTATATAAGAAAGTGTTTCAGAATATATAAGAATTATTTATTTATGTTGTTTTGTAATTTTATTTCATTTATTGAAAATTGGGGTAAAGAATTTCAATATAAAATGGTGTACGTTTCTCATATTAATTTTATGCAAAATTGATCATAGACAAAGTGCTTTAATCACGTCGCTCCGATGTCAGGGACATCTTAGTTTGTTGAAATATAAATTATTAAATATTTAATGAATATTTTATTTAATTATTAATTTATATATTAATATAAATGGACAAATAATTAAAAAACAAAACTAAATAATCCCGCACATCGTGCGGGTGCCATACTAGTAAATTATATTGTAGTTACTGCTTACATCTGCATTCCTTCGATTATTTATTGTTTTTGTATCGCTCTTAGGCCTTTCTGTTCTTACACAACACACAACACTTGATAATATATTAATTTTTTTGAGGTACTAATATATTAACTTACTAGAATTACACCTACACACTAAATCTTCTTCACTTATATTTTTACAATTTGAATAAACATAAATTTATGTTCAATTCAAGTTTTTGAACTACCAACATTTTATCTAAAAAGAAAAAAATGAGTTATTTAAATTTATAATTTTGGTACAATAATATGATTTTAATTGATATAAAAAGAATAAAAAAATTAATATAGAGACAAATAATCTGATTTTTCTCAAAAAGTTAAAAAAAAAAAACACGAGTAGTTTTAAAGAGCATAAAAAATTCGGTCTTATATTAATTTATTTGATATTGAACGTGTGAGAATGATGATCTTTATTATTCACCACCTAAAAGAGATTGCAGTCTAGTGTTTATATAGAGAAAACTACTGTAAACTAAGGAAAAGAATAACTAAAGATATATATGCATAAGGTACGAGATATGAAACTAGATATGAATATATCTTCAACCCCCCCCCCCCCCCGCAAGCGTAGGCGTGGTGACGCATAGCTTGGATCGAAGACTTCAAATAACGAACGCGGTAAGCTCTTTGTAAATATGTCCGCAAGCTGAAGAGTGGAGGATATAAATCGAGTGTGTAAGCGTCGCCCTTCCACCAGTTCTTGTACAGAATGACAATCTATATCGATATGCTTTGCACGCTTGTGAGACACTGGATTTTGTGTCAAGAATAGAGCACTTTTATTATCGCTGAGAAGGACTGGGGTGTCTGTGGTAATATGCAGATCACAGAGGATGTTACAAATCCACATAAGCTCAGAAGCAGTATTCGCAAGAGTGCGGTATTCAGATTCACAGCTAGATCGGGAGACAGTCGGCTGCTTCTTGGCACTCCAAGAAACAAGATTAGGGCCAAGAAAGATAGAATAATCATAAGTCGAGCGACGTGTATCAGGACAACGAGCCCAATCCGCATTGGAATAACCAACAATCGTAGGAGAACCAGGAGAGAATTCTAAACCGAACGTCAAGGTACCATTAACTTAGCGAAGTATACACTTGACTACCTAAAAATGATCCATAGTTGGATTCTATTGAAACTGGCTGACCGTATTCACAGAATAGGCAAGATCAGGACAAGTAATGGTGAGATACTGCAGGGCACAAACGAGTGATCGATAGAGAGTTGGATCATTAAAGGGATCACCATCCTTAATAAGCGATATTCCTGGCACCAATGGTGTAGACAGGGTTTTGAATCTAGTAGTTCGGCTCGAAGCAAAATATCCCTTGCATATTTAGACTGACATAAAAATAGACCTTGATCAGAGTAAGTAGCTTCCAAGCCGAGGAAGTAGCTGAGCCGTCCAAGATCTTTAGTAGCAAACTCTTTATTCATTCGAGCAAAAAGAGCAGTGAGGGTGCGAGAGTTGTTGACGGTGATGATAATATCATCGACGTAGACTAGAAGATAAATAAGCACCAAATTTTTGCTGAAAATAAATAGAGAGGTTTATGCGGAGCTGCATAAGAAATCGAGAGAGATGAGAAAGCCACAAAAATGTTGATACCAGGCAAGCGGAGCTTGCCGAAGTCCATAAATTGCTTTATGCAAGCGACAAACGTGATCCGGGTAATGCGGATCATGAAAACCGGGTGGTTGTTCCACGAAGACCGGAGTAGATAGGACACCATTTAAAAAGATATTTTTTTACGTCGAGTTGGTGTAAGGGCCATTGTCGCATGACTGCAATGGAGAGAATAATACAAACATTGGACGCTTTCACAATAGGACTGAATGTGCGTGTAAAGTCATACCCAGGAACTTGGCTAAACCCTTGTGCCACTAGATGAGCCTTGTAGCGATTGACTGTTCCATCCGCTAAAAGCTTGACACAATACACCCATTTGGAACCGACGATATTGGCATCGGCGGGTCGTGGAACTAGGGTCCATATGTGGTTGGCGCAAAGAGCAGACATTTCCTCTTGCATTGCGTTTACCCACTGAGGGATCTTCATAGTGGACTTAACTCCTCGAGGCTCGGATATGGTAAGAAGAGCCGAGTAGATAGTGGTACAGTTAATGTCGGCTGGGTAACATAGTTTGAAGATTCCCTATTAGGCACGCGTGAACATGGGATGTGTCCGTTGAGGAATGGGAGCATATGATCAGGAATAGGCGCCAGCTGATCTTCAACAACCGGTGGATTAGGAGGAGGTACTTCCGATGGACAGATGTGGCAAGATGATGGCGGAGATGAGGATGGTGGTATGACATCGAACGAGGTTGAGGGAGATAGAGGACATGATGGTGATGGTCCGTCCAAATATTTCGAAATATCAAGAGATGATGGGGAGAGAGTTGATCGAGCTGTAGAGAATGGGAGGCAACTCTCATCAAAGCAAGCGTGCCGCGTAATATAAATCCGTGAAGTGGGGGATCAAGACATTTGAAACCCTTATATGAGGTGATGTAGCCGACAAATATGCATGGAATACTGTAGGGATTCCAGGCAAACCGAATCGCCAAATCCAAATAAACACGGACCGTTCATGGATATTGAGAACAATTAACCAATGATAAACCCTAAACATGCTCCTGTGAATTTAATGCAGTGGATAATGAATATACCTTAACTCCGTAGGGTCTGATTTGATCTTTCGCATTTGAATTCCAATCCCTCGATTCAACCACGCGATTTGATTAAAACTGCGAAAACAGAAATTACAACCAAATCTAATTTCAAGAATTAATCAAAAGAAAAAGAGAAGGGAAGAAAGTTGTTCTCCAGATCAGATCTTCAGATCTGTATCCCAATGATGTTCAATCCTGCTACTGGTGAGGATTCAACAGGACTGTGAATGTGAAGGCCAGACTCGATTTTCTTCTTCTCCCACAACACACAGGCGCCGCCCCTCTCTCTCTCTCACAACTAGGGTTTCAACTGATTTGAACTGTTATGTGAACTGTGAGAGAGAGCCGTCTATTTATAGACCTAGGGTTGAAACCTTAATGGGCTATTGGGCTCCTTTCAGCATATTTAATTGGGCCAGACCTGGGACCTAATGCAAATAATAAAATTGGCCTATGAATTAATTAATTCACATGTCCACAACCCAGGATACAATTAATTAATTAATATTAATTCTTTTTCACCATAGAATTAATACTGACCTACCCCTTTATTACCACGTTATGAGAACAGGCTGCATTTACTTGAGAATCCCCATATTTAAGGTTACTGGACATTCATTAATTTATTGGAGCTTCTGAAAAGCTTCCACAATTAATTAATTTCTTATTTTCCTGAGCAGTACCACTAAAACCTTATCACTCGTGCTTGAACTTAATCAGCCTGCAGGACTTTAGCACGATGAACATTATTGAAATGAATTATATATAAAAATAACTATTTATATTTACTGTTGTGTGATAACTGCGGTAAGCAACGAGCAAATAAATTTTACACCCGAAGGTGGTTGGTCCCACAGGGACTGTGCAACAAAATATCCAAAGTACTAGCCACAGTTTTCAGAACATAGAAGTTTGAGGAATTTGAAATAGGGGTTTTGATTTTGAAAAGTAAAGATAACAATGCATAAAAACTAAAGGTTTGAAAGACAATAATTAAAGATACAGATCCTAGGGCAGATATTTTAATCATCAGCATGCAAATTCATCAACTCAGCAATGAGGAAAGATTAGATTTTGGTAGATCAAATTCCTTGGTTAGGCAATTAAACCCTAGATTACTAAATCGTGACTATCTCCTCTCGGTCTCAAGAACACAAATCTAGTCAATCTCAATAATTTTCTAATTAATTCCTATACATGATTATTCTTTTTGAGACAGAAAACAAGTATAATTAATTTCCTCTTCCTATTAACAATCTTCACCTCTCGATCTTTTGATTGATAACTATAAATCTAGATCCAAACTGATCTCTCAATCCTTCTTTAAATCTAGATTCATTAAATTAATCTCAGGAAATGAACCATGCTATTGAGTTGATTTCAATTAAACATGCATCAGAAAAGAATATCAAAAGCCCTAGAACCTGTTAGGGTTTCTAGCCACAAAACATGACTGAGAATAAAGAAAACATATTATTAATTACCTTGCAAGGACAATAGGAACCTTGTGGAAAAACTCCAATGTTGAAATTACAAGTAAAATAAAGCATAATTTTCGTGACAATGAGTTCCCTATTTATAAAGGAGTGAAAGATATCAAATCTAGGTATTGGGCTAAAATAACAAAATTAACCAAAACAGGCCAATTTTCCTTCTCGGGCTTCTGTGTCGATCGACATACACCATGTCGATCGACACACATGTAAGTCGAAATTTGGGTTTCTCCTTCATGTAGATCAGCCTCTGTCATCCGTGTCGATCGATATGCCTGCAACATGTCGAGCCCTTCTTCTTCTGCCTTGCCTTCGATCGATATCCGACCTTTGTGTCGACTGACATGCACCATATCGACCGACACAGAGGTCCTGCTTTAGGATTTTGGCTCATCTTCCAACTTTGGTCGACTTCCCGTGTGTCAATCGAAGCGGCAACTCTGTGTAACTCGGCTCTTTCATCATTTCACCTCTTTTTAGACCTAATAACCTGCAAAACTCACCACAGAAGGCATAACATCCTCTAAAACAGTCTCATGCACATAAATAAGTAAAAATATAAACTAAACACACTAAAATAGTGGAGAAAAACATGGATAAGTGAGTACAAATATGAGCTTATCAAACCCCCCAAACTTGAATGCTTGATTGTCCTCAATCAAAAGAAAAGAAATCTCAAGCATTTGAAAGTGCAATGCCTCACAAGATTCATCACATTCAAAGATCGTCAATCCACATCACACAAGCAATTTGAAAGAGATAGTAAATTCATCAACTTTCGAAGACTCACAAGGAAGTGTTTTCGCTCATTCACTCAAGTGTTTGAGTTTTCAATGAAAGCACTCACAACATGTATAAAGAAATTTCTACCATAGGCTTGCAAAATTTCTAGAATCTCCACTGCTTATTTGCTCACACAATTCAAGAATCAAAAAGGAGTTTGATTGGGTTGTAATGTAAGTTTTTTGTGATAAGGTAGGGAAATATGACCAAGTGACAAAAAACAATATATTGAGTTAGCTACTCTCAACAAATCAAAATCACCATCTATCAAAATCACCATCTAACATCATCTACCCCATCTCCTTGAGTATTACAATTTAAATCACAAACTTTTTCCAGCCCTTATATGCTCTTAAGAATTTTGTTTAATCATTTGAGCTTTTAAGGACATCAATCATTTTTTCTAGAGCTCTCTTTCTTTGCACACCAATTATAAAATTTTCTAATCCACTTTCAAATATTCCACCCTTATTCTTCCCCATAATCTCATCGACAAGACAAAAACCTCCTTACAATCATACAAATCCTATAGACAAGACAAAAAATGAAGTAAGGCTCAAAGGGGTTGACTAAGGATAAAATATTATAAGGGACATTTTTTGGGATAAATTGGCTAACAGAGACGGCCTAAGATCATTTTCTATCCTTGTGCACACTATGCAGTCTCGAAACAGAATAGAAGCATGTTCTAGAGAGACAAAAAACATACATTCGAATCTCACATCAAACAAAAACGGCTCAAAAATCTCACTTGGGTTCAAATATTTCTTCCTTTGTCAATTTCAATCCACTCAAACATCATGAAAGTGTAAGTTTCAATTAGATCCTATCATGCGGTATTCTACATTCATAGGCAATCAACCACAATTGAAATCAAATCAAACTCATCTAAGATGGATTCCAAATTCACACTTTTAGTTCAAATGGGTTCAAATACTCAACAATATTCCTCATCACTATATCCATATTTTTTTTCTAGGCATAAATTTAAATAAACTAACTAAAAAGTAAGTAAAGCAAACAAAAGCAATAAAAAGGATAAATAAGTTCAACTTCTTGTCCACATCCCCAAAACTTATTTCGAACTCGGAGAGTAAGAAAAAGTTTGAAAATCAGACAAGAATAAGAACTTGTACCTGAATGTTGATCTCAGACATGGGTATACTTGGCACCCAAAAATAGGAAAGATATCATAAGCTGGAAGTCGGCCATATATAACTTCATAAGGAGAGCGATTTTGGACAATATATGTGGGGAGACGGTTGATGGTGTTTACAGTCATGGAGAAGGCATCGGGCCACACATTTATGGGAGCCGATGAGTGAAATAATAAAGTGAGACCCGTTTCGGTGATATGGTAATGCTTGTGCTCAGCTCGGCCATTTTGAGCAGGAGTGTAGGGATAAGAGACGAGATGATGAATGCCAAACTTCTTAAGGTGTGTTTTGAAGGTGATGATTTGTGAATTCAGTGCCCCCATCCATTTGTAACTTCTTGATTTTGCATGATAACTGATTCTCAACAAAGGATTGTTGAAATTTCATAAAAACATCTTCAAAATCAGATTTGGCACGCAAAGGATAAAACCATGAAAACAGAGAGAAATCATCAATAAATATGGTATAATAACGAAAACCAGCAGTTGATGTAACAAGGGCAGGTCCTCATAAATTACAATGAACGAGTTCTAACAAATTTGAGGCTCCACTATTACTAGAAGTAAATGGCAAACGACTGCTTTTTGCCAACTGACAAGAACGACACAGACTCGGTTTAGGAAGTAAAGAAGTAAGTGAAAGTAACTGAAGATTGCTTAATAACTTGACAACGTCATGTGCTGGATGACCAAGGCGTGCATGCTAAAGCTCAAAAGAATCGTGAAGTCTTTTATTTTAAGCGACGATCGAGAATACCTTGGCGTGTGAGTTCAACAAATAGAGCTCGTGCTCACGAATGCTGGTTGCCAGAAGTTGACCTGTGTCCCAATTTTGAATACGAAATAGAGAATCAATAAAGGTAATATGCACTGGAAAATCACGAGTTAGCTTGCTAACAGATACAAGATTTTTAGTCATGCCTGGAACCACTAGTATATTATTAAGACAAAGATAAGGGGAAATAGATAGAGAGCCTGTGTGAGATATATGGAGACTTGCTCCATTACCGACTGTAACTCAATCATGACCGGCATAAGAAAAGACATCATCGAGTTGAATATGATCCGATGAGATGTGCACCGATGCCCCAGTATCAAGGTACCAATCGGAGGCGTTGGGATGTGAAATCGAACCTCCAGTTGAGAAAGCCTCAGCAATATTGGCGGTGGAGGCATCATGTGATGACCGATCAAAGGAGCAATCAAATCTTCGTGGGCAATCAAAAGCATCATGGTCGGTTGCACGACAGAAATAACACCACGGACGATGATTGCATCCGGAAGAACGACCGCGGCCCTTATTCTGAGACTTTTGACAAGCTGTGAGGAGGTCGAGGTGTTCATGGACTTCTGGAATAACTCATGACTCTGTGCTCGAGCAAGAAGAGTATCAAAGTTCGGCAAAGGATCCTGAGCAAGTTGAGCAGCAGTGAAAGTGTTGAATTCGGAGCCAAGACCACGAAGAAACCAGTGAGACTTGTCGGAAGGATCTATAGGCCGCCCGATCGCCGCAGGTTGATCACATAAGCGTGGTTTTCCTTGCACATTATGCAGATAGTATTTACACATTCGGAAACGGTGTGGAAATGCAGTCAGGCATAAAGGATGGTTATCCGAACAGTTTCAGAAGTAGGACTTATGAGATTATGGAACATC
>JAPKLW010003060.1:0-33350 GCA_026898455.1 Plectranthus barbatus | reverse complement strand
AGAAAACTAAAGTAAAATCTATAAAATCTAAGGGAAGGGGTATTTAATTCTGAGTTATTCAAGAGTTTATATAGTGGTAGGGTTAAGGCTTTGAATGGTATAATTCCTCTAAAATTCGTCCATATCCAGATATGGTATCTCCCTCCTTTTATTCCTCCATCACGTGCGAAATTATCCTTTAAAAACGCACGTCTCGGCCGGGATCAACGCTGCCACGGCCGAGATATACTTCTCGCCTCGATCTTCCTTTAGCCCGATTTCAATCCCTTTCGACCTCCTCCATCTCGGCCGGGATGTCTCCTGCCACGGCCAGGATGTCTTCTCTGCAGCTCGGTCGAGTTCTTGCTTATCTCGGTCAAAACAGAATGTATTCTTTGGTGAATTTCTTCGTCTTCTTGATCAATTCTTCACTTTTTTGCCACTTTTTCCTGCATGTTTTACCATCACAAGCATAATACCCTCCAATACTAACTCATGCTCAATTTATTCATAAAAACTCAATAAAAATATAGAAAACAGAAGAAAAACAATATGATAAGATAGTAGAATTACGAGCTCATCAAAGGGGGACATCCATAACATTAGAAGATGTTCTGTCAGCAATAAAAGGCAAGGAAATTGAGAGGCAGTTAGAAAACCAGTCTAGTGATTTAATGGTGGCTGGTTTATTTGTTAAAAAGAGCTATGCTCGTGGAAACTCCATGAATTCATTAGCATCTAACTACCTGATGAATCACAACTCAGAAAAAGATGGTTAAGAAAGGAATTCATTCAAAAAGGGGATTTTCGATCATCTCAGTTCCAAGGAAGAGGCAAGCCATCTATGATCCATCTAAGAATAAGAGTTTTCAGCATCAAAAGGAAACAAGGACTTGCAACTATTGCAAGAAGCCAAGGCACTTGATCAAGGATTGCTATGCTCTGAAGGGTAAGGAATTAGTTAGTAATCGAAGTAATACTGTGGAAGCTGTGGACATTCTGCAAGATGAGATATTGAACATTGCTGAAGAAAAAGGAAGTGGTGGATGGATCCTTGATTCTGACAGCTCGTTTCATATGTGCCACCACATGAAATGGTTTATTTACTTGAAACCTATGGAGCAAAGTTCAGTTGTGCTCGGGATAACAACATCTGCAATATAAGAGGCATTGGTTCAATTAGAATACTGAATCACAATGGAGAACCTAAGTTGTTGAAGGATGTAAGATACATCCCAGAGGTGAAAAGGAACCTCATATCTCTTGGATTTCTTGAATCTAAGGGATATAAGTTTGAAGGATTAGAAGGCAACATTACGATAAGTAGAGGTGATCAAGTCACTCTAAAAGGGAAAAGAGTGGACAACATTTACTGCCTGTTTGCAAAAACAGTAGTTGGCCAGACATACATCACAAAAGGTGCAAGTGAATCAGAAGCAACCAGCTATGAGCAAACTGAATTCGAAAACAAGGCAGCAAAATCAGCAGATAATGAAGAACTTTCAGAGGAGAATGAAGGTGCTCAAGCCACTGATTTGACAAATTATTGGTCAATGTGTGATAGAGTTAGGAGGGAGATGCATCCTCCTAAACATTCTAGTGAAGCTATTGTGACATTCTTGAGTTTGAATGTGGCTGAAAAGAGAGAAAGTGTGGAATCTCAAAATTGTGAAGAAGCTGTTATCAGCAAGGAAGAGGAGTTATGGCGACCAGCTGAGGAGGAGAAAATTACTTCTTTGACGAAGGATGATGCATTTTCATTGCTAGATAAAGCAAATGAGCATAAATCGATTGGATGCAGGTGGAAATATAAGGTGAAAATAAAAATTGTTGTTTAATGTCTGGAAAGGATTCTGATGTTGTTGATGTTGTGTATCAGCATGACAATTAGATTCTTGTCAGCTCCAAGAAAGCTATTTTGGAAAACACTTGTGGGTGTTTTGAGGTGTCTTAAAGATTATGCCTCAAATGTGGGTAAGGGAAGATCACATTCAGGTTATGTTTTTAATTGGTTCGGAACAGCAATCATTTGAAAATCGAAGTTAAAATCTGCTTTGTCAAGAAGGGTGTACCTTCAAAGTTGTGATTGTGTTGAGTTGATGGGAATGAGCTGAGTTTAATCAGCTCTTTTGGGTTCTGTAATGGAACTAAGTGGAGAGGAATACACACGTGTGGTGATGTTTAGACAATCACAAAGTCAGGAGGGAGATTTGTTTGACTTTGTTTTTAGCTGATTGAGTGGTGAAGATGATAGTCTCAGCTTGTATTTGTTCTGCTCATTTTGAGAACTACAGCTCATTTGTGTGTTGATGAGAAGAAACGTGTTTTGTGAAGAGTAACAACTCTTTAAGTGAGCCTTTTATCTACTGACACGTGGAGGGCTGAGATTCAGTTGAAGAGAAAAGAATATATCTGTTGGGTTGAGCTGGGATTCCGTTACAACCACTTCACCATCTTCGTTTTCAGAGAGAGAGAGAGTTAGAAATACACTTTCAGTTTTTGCAAATCAAACTATCTGAGAGTTCATGAGATTTGTGTTGATTTTGTTTCCCATCTTTGTACTCGTTCTATACATCAATAAAGTGTGTGTGACTCTCCCGTGAACGTAGCCAATTTTGGCGAACCACGTAATTCTTGGTGTCGTGCTTTGTTAATTTGTCTGCCATTGTTGATTGTTCATGCTTGGGTTTCTTAACACTACTTAATAATTATAAAACTAAACCAGAAGAGAGAAGTAGTCAAGGCGGAATAATGACGAGTTTGTCTAATGACAAATACCGTCATTTTGTTATGTTTTTTTAAATTTTTTTACACTAATTTAAACTCACGCATACAGATGTCCCAAAAAGTTCGAATGAAGATTTTTTCAACGTCCAATTCCAACCGAATGAAAATGCTATACAAAATGTTGAACAAAATAAAGAAATTAAGTGGTAATGGTATGTGATACAGAGTGTGAGCGTAGTGTACATGTGGTCATAGAGGCAGAGATTTTGGATTTTCCATTGCATTTGGGTTTTGCAATATGCATTTGGTATTGTTAATGTCATATGCATATATATCATTAGTCAAAAACTTGCATTAGTCACGCCTAAACGGTTTAGGCGGGTTTTATCCATACCCTAATGGGTTCACCCATCCCAAATAGGGTTTATTAATCCCCAATTAGGGTATATTAGATGGATTTGGGCTTGGGTTAATGGATAAAACCCGCCTAAATGATTAGGCGGGTCTAACCTGAGACCTTCCCATATCATTAAGGTTTTATTACTTATAATAGTTACTCCCTCCGTCCCACTTCATTTGTCTCTCTTTCCTTTTTCGTCCGTCCCATTTAATTGTCTACTTATTTATATTAATAAAATATTAATTTTCTCTATCTCTACTCGTATTGGTTATAATGTCAAATTCCAAGGGGACAATTCCTATGGGATGGAGGTAGTATTTAGATTTACACCACACGTATTATTTAGATTTACACCCCACGTGTGATGCACAAATTAAATATATGATGTCTTATGTTATAATATCACAATAAAATTATATGTTTTATATTTTTTATTAATGCTTTTAAATAAATGTAATGTTCATTCATTAACATTATACATTAGTATATTATAATATAGATAATCTTTTATATCACACATCCAACTATAGTTATAAATTTAATAAAAAGAACAAAAAGTAGATCAGATACAAACACAATGACTAAAAAAATAAGATTTCAACAGTTAATTGAATACAATTATAAGAGTTGAAAAAGAAGGTCACTATCCAAGAGAACGTACTCAGAGGACAGAGGAGCTCCACGATCTGCAAACAATGACATCAACCAGCCCCCAAGGGAAGAAGACCTACCAACAAGGAATCTACGATGACCTTCATGACCTACCCATCATCCAAAGGGAAGATGACCTACCTCCTCCCCATAGCAAGGAGCTTCCAAACCGGCACACACAACCTACCCGGGGGAGGCCTAGTAAATATGAACTAGACTACGTACATAGCGAGGACCATTGGGAAACCCTGGCTCAAGAACGTCCGAAAAAGATGCAGCCACCAACAACCAATAACCACCTGCGAGAAAAATAAGAACTACCCCTAAAACCACTAGGATTGTAACGACTCCTCTTGAACTATAAAAGAAGAGTCGGTAGGTCATTTTGGGGTACCGGACACCTTTTGTACTGTTACTCTTTTAAATTTGTTTCGCACGCCCATCCCTTTATAAAATTGCTAGATTGTTGTGCTTATTTTCTATTTGTTTTCTCTTTCATTTCCATAGTTCCAAGAGTTCCCTATTTCATCACAAACCGAACCTCAACAATGACCATGTTCACCAGCAGCTCAGCAATGCGACTAAGGCCTTGTAATCAATGCCGACCCCCTTCTTAAGGCATCCATCTCATCCTTCGCCACCTTCAACTCAACCACGCACTCCTCCTGGCTCCGATTGAGGCAATTCCTAAAAAATTGCGCATTCGCCTCCTTTTTCCTCATCTTCCCCTCCAGGTTAGAGACGTTCTTCTTCAATTTCTCATCAAAACCTTGCACCTTCTTCCTCAGCTCATCATACCATTGGCAATAGACCTCGACCTCCTGCCTCACTTAATCCAAAATCATTCGATTATCAGAGGTGAAACATGAATCAACAGCACCATATGAGGCTGGGAATAATTTCATCACATCAGATGCAAAGTTCAGCGATTATAGATATCACCATGATCATAACTGAAAGTATCAATATCCATGCTTTAGTGGAATTCACCAACATCAACATATTAACAGAAGTGTCGGGTATATCAAATCAAAATATCCCACATTTGAGAAACAAGGAAAAGATTCCTTGTATATAAGAGTCCATACAACTCCATTAGTATGAGGCCTTTTGGGGTGATACCCAAAAACAAAACCGTGAGGGCTTGATCAACTCAAAGCGGATAATATCATACTAATGTTGGAGTTAACGGTCCCAACAAGTGGCACCGTTTGTGGGAATGAGGAACCCACGAATGCTCAGGTTCGGGCAGAGTTGGGGGACCGAGTTTTTGGTGGACTCTAGTGAGGTAAAATCGAGTTGGAGGACTCAGGTGTGGTTGTGGGAAGCCCTTCTTTGTGAATACCGATGCGAAAGAGAGTAGCACGGGTTAGATATCGATGCGATGAGAATGCACGATGGGAGGCCATGGGTATGTGGTCCTTCGATGAGAAGCCACGAGAATGTGGTCCATTTAGTTTGAGGGAAGGATTGTTGGGTATATCAAATCCAAATATCCCACATTTGAGAAACAAGGAAAGGATTCCTTGTATATAAGAGTCCATACAACTCCATTAGTATGAGGCCTTTTGGGGTGATACCCAAAAACAAAACCGTGAGGGCTTGATCAACCCAAAGCGGATAATATCATACTAATGACGGAGTTTACGGTCCCAACAAGAAGCATAATCGAAATTGTTCACACTATGAATTAGGGAGCAATCATATCATATTCAAGAACCAAAATTGTTAGCTGGTCAAGCAATTTACTTCAAACTCCCCATAAAAATCGAGTAAACACAAATAGAGAATAAGAAGCTCCCCTTGATATGTTTGGAGGTCAGTTGCGGGTGTGAAAGGAAGAGGCTCGAATAACGGTGCGCTGAGAAAGACTGGAGACTGCAGGAGCAGGGCTGCGTGTGCAGCAGCAGCGAGCAGATCCCGTGCCCAGGCGACGTAGCACCGGCAGGCCCAGAGCTGCGGGCGGTGCGATGGGGCTGTTGGGTCAATGGCTGCGGCAGACTGGTGCGACGGTGGCTGCGGCAGGAAGAGAGGAGGGCTGCGTTGGGAGCAAATAACGAGTGATGGTTCAGCGCGGCGGGTCTGGCAGTGGCGGTGACTCCAGTGCAATGGCGGCGACTGTGCAGGGGCCGTGGAGGTTAGGTTAGAGGAGATGGATCTGCGACAGGTTGCACGGTCGCGTCGTCGTCAGAAGCATCAGACGCAAAGGTCGACAGCAGGGGAGGAGTGGCAATGGGGCGGTATGGAGAGGAGGCGCAGCCCACGTTGAAATTGGGAAAGGGATTTGTTTTTGGAAATTTCCTCCATTTTTTTTCCTTTCTTTCAAATTGTTCCCACAACGGCTTTGATTAACCTTTAAGATTGAATATTCTAAAAGGATGAAGAATTTTATTATTCAGAAAAATCAACAAAGCAATCCATTTTTTACAATAATAAACCCACTATTTGTAGGGGAGTTAACTAGCTCTAACTATGTTATGACTTTGTCTTTTCCTTATTAATTATGGAGCTAATATAGTTGGATTCCTCTTAATTTGTTTTCCTTTTCTCTGTCCTTCTATATTCTCAGCATTTGCTCTAAGACTATGTTTATCAACAATCATCCAACCACCCAATCATCCAATCACTAATATTTACTTAATTTCTTTCTCTTCCACATCATCAATTATCACTTCAACCCAACTACAATAATTTAACAAATTTTATCAATGACCATCGAACACCACTATATAAAATAATTTTATTTAATTTATTTTTTAAAATAAAAATACTACTTGCAATTTAATTAACAAAAAAAATATAAAGCGATTACATAAAATACAATTATACATTGGCATAGATTACATAAAAACCTACAACTAATTGAAATAAAACTAGATTAGATATAAATGAATTATAATTTAGTGTATATGTATATTTCAATTTAATATATACATACATACATATAGGTAGTGATCAGGTGAGAATTGTAGTTAGTATGAGAAATAAGAATACAACATTTTAACATCAAAATAGTGCATTTTTAACATTGAAATCTTGCATTTTAACATCAAAATCATGCATTAAAACTTGTTTTCATATTATCTTCAATATTCTTCATTTTTAACTTTGATTTCCTTCATTGTATTTTTAGTTTTCATTTTATCGAAAAAATTATTCACTTTTATCTTAAATTTAGTTCATTGTTCATTCTCATTTCTCATACTAAAAACAATTCTCATATGATCAACACACTATATATATATATATAGGAAGCGGATCCAGTGAGAAAAATCTTAACATGAGAAAGTGAGATAGATGCTTGATTGCATTCATGACATTGCTTGATTGTATTCAAGTCGTCGCTTGATTACAATGTTGCTTGATTGTACTTTAGTTATTGCTTGATTATTTTGTTGCTTAATTGCGTTTTAGTTGTTGCTTGATTAAATATCAACCATTGATTTTTTTAGATCTGATTGATATGATTCATTCTTTTTTCTTATAGGAGGATTTTTTCTCACATGATCCCTCCTCTATATATATATATATAGAGAGAGAGAGAGAGAGAGTAGTGATCAGATGAGAATAAGCTTTAGTATGAGAAATGAGAATAAATCGCGTCCACCCATTTCATCAAATCAACGAACAGGATTCAATCTCAGCAAATTAAAAAAGACGGTATTTTTGCACCAATATCCTGCAGTATAGGCTAAAACTGTAAAAATACTCAAAAACAAACAGCAGCCTGCATTTTAAGCCCGATTTACTTCATTTTTACATAAATACGAATTAAAAAATTAAAATTACACCACATTTACTGTCGTAAGTTCATTTTTGACTATCCTACGTGCATCTATAAGAATACTATCATGCATTTTTGGTTACATTCTTATTGACTTTGACACAATTCCTTGAATCACGATGGGTCAACTTTTTACATTTTGCACACATTCACATTGGTTTATCCAACATTCTAAGAGCTTTCTCCTTCCTCGAAGCAATTCGACTTTCATTGCCTTCGGATTTCACAATAACTGGAGGCAACACTTCAATATTTTCAGGAATCGATCAACCATAAAAACCTTCAAACATCGTCTTCTTCAAAGCAGCAACATGTGCATAGTCCCTATAATACTCAATACCATCATCAACAGTTCTAAAAACCCTGCCATTTAAAGGCTGCATCTCATCAACACAGTTTGGTATAAATGAACCTGTAAGATACAAAAATGCATAAATTTAACACTAAAGATGCACAATATAAAAGTAAAAATGAACATCGGAATAAAACAAATTTTATTAAACTATATTCATTCACAATGAATCAATTACGAACAGAGTTTACAATTCCAAAACTAGATCAAATCATCTCTTAACATTAAAAAACATCAAAAGAAGCATGAACAATATCGAAAATCAAAAATACAAAGCTATGAACTTACCTTCAGATACTCGATCAGCCATATCTTCTTCAAACGACAGAAGTCCAAAATCAAAAACAGAACTCAATAACAACCACAATTAACAAAGTCGAGACCGAACACGAATGCGAAATCCAGAAACAAAGAAAAAAACTATGATCGACGGAAGAAATATAAATAAAATCGCACTAAGAAGGAAGAAGAAATCACAATGCGCGAAAAAAGGTATAAAAAATCTAATTAAATATGGAAGGAGATACTATTTAAATTTTAAAAAACCTAAAATTACAAAAATAACCTTAATGAATCAACAATGCAGGATAATCGAGCAAAACTGCACACGGACTGAAATTGATCTTGAGCGTTCAAATCACAAAATCAAAGGCTGAGATTTATTTTCATTTCTCATACTAAAAACTATTCTCATATGATCACTCTCATATATATATATATATATATATATATATATATATATATATATATATATATATCAAAATTGGTCTCTATTTGTAGAGAATTCAAAATTATGAATTTTTGGTATATTTATAATTTATTTTTATTTTATTATATAAAAGATATATCAATTTTAATGTTGTATATATATAAAAAAAATTAATGAACTAATAGTAACATGTATCACAATCTTATTAACCTATCAATAAAAAAATAAGGAAAAGTTATGGTGGGGCCCACGACCCTTGATATTGAAATAGGTTGGAGGTCGACTCATTAATGTTTGCATTGGAATATTTTATTATTATTATTATTTTCTTAATCCTATGTGGTAGGCGACCACTGTGGTCGCTGTTAAACTTAGTCTAAATGTCAACAGGACCGGTTCGATTCATAGATCGACGACTCAAGCAGTTCGATAGCAAGATCGGATCGAGCCTTATGTTTCATGTAACTCGATTAGATTTGATCGAGACTGGCGATGATTGCCCGCTGGACCTTAATTCTACTAATTAGGTCTCATTAAATTATAAATAAGCCCAAAATGAGTGAGATATTTTGGGGTCAACAATATTTTTGAAGGCAGCAAAAGGTTTGGAGGATGAATTTCTGCTCTCTGGTGAAAAATCCAACCACAGCACATGCATCCGCGTAAACCATTTTTTAGTTTTTTTCATTTGTTTTTATATTTTTTTCTTCTTCTATTTTATTATTATTTTACAAATTTTGTTTACGATAATAATTATTAATCAATGTCTTTTTTATACCTTAATTTAATTTTCTCATCGTGAAAATTCAAATATCAACTAATTATTCATTATTTCACAATTAAATTTATCATATTACATTTTAATTCATGTTGGTTTTTTTATTAAAATATCATTTTATAAATTCATATATTTATGTTCTTTTATTGGTTTTGTTGTTAAAATAGCATTTTATAAAAAAATTTATTTTGTTCTTTAAAATAAAATATGAAAACTTAATTATGAAATAATTAGTAATTTGTTAAAGTTGAGCTTTCACACTGAAAGAATAAATTTAATTGCAGAAATTAATAATTTGTATATTTTATGTTACATAGTTTGGCTATTTAATTGCAGAAATTGATAATTTGTATTGGTTATGAAAAAGATGTATAGTTAGATTATATTTGTATAATAAAAACTAAAAAATCTGGGAATGGTAATATGATTTGTAGATTTTTCGTTCCATGTCTTCTTCAAGTTTGATGTACGTAGTCTAGAATGTGTCATAATTAATACATCAATTTCTTGAATCTGACACTTATATATGCAGATATATGGAGTAACATTTGACTTCAACACTTCGTCTGACGCTTTATATCTGTTTTCGGTTCAAATAGTTAAAAAACCCAACGTGCCAGTGTCATATTTGTCAAGAATATTGGTTTTACATCGAGCAAGTTCATTATATTCAATGTGTCTCCATTGTCATGTGCCACATATATATGCACATGCATCTATAAATTAAAAGCGCTGAAATGAATCTTAATTAAATTAAAAATAAGTAAAATGCGTTGGTTGGAATTGAGGTATGCGTCTATGGTGTTTATCAACATTCTTAAATCCTTGGTGGATCACATGAGTTGGGATGCCTTGGGCGTGATGAACAGCTTTGGTAAGCTCATGCTGCTTTCCCTCATCTTCTTCCTCCTCTCCTTTTTCTCCATCAAACTGTCCTTGCTCACTACCTCCACACCTCTGATTCAAGTGAGATACCACAGTTTCTGCCCCATTGTCTTCTACTCTTTCTTCCTCTCATTCCTCCTTCCCCACCATCTTGTTTGGCCCTATTTACTGCTGCTCTGGCTCTCTACTCATCACCCATTCTCTGCCCTCATCAAGGCTTTCATTCTGTGTTTGCAAGCAATTATGCGTAGGATCCATGGATACGACATTACCGCAACCGCTATTGCTATACAGCGTGATGAAGATTTGGAGATGGGCACTGCCGACGGTGAGCTCACTCCTGGAGCTGTACATATTGACTGATGATGAAGGATTATTTATTTTTTCAATTTTATTTTTAGAAATATCTATGTTGTTTCTTTTATTGGAATAACCATGTTATCTGTATGTTGTTTCCCTTTTTTTGGAATTAACAACCATGTTCTCTTTTGGGTTCATATAATGTATATTGCATTTTCATTATAGATATATTTTATGGTGTGAAAATATTATTATTATTATTATTATTTGAATAAAAAATAAAATATTAACTTAATGATCGATCTTCAGCAATAATCTCCTTTTCAACCAGTTTGGGAAATTCGTTAACCAAAATATACTACCAAAATAACTTGCACTAAATCCTGCTACAGAATGGACTACCACATTAGTATTACATGTGGTTGGTTTTAGTAATTAAGAAACTTCTTACCTCATTTGATTGCTCTTTCATAAACAAAGGTAGAATTTATAACTCAATTCAATAATTGAGTGATTTTCTGCTTGACTTGAAAAAAAATCATGGAACTCCAAGTCAACGACATTTAATCTCAAAATTAATATTGATCACACATTTAATCCAAAATAGATTGACCAATTTATATGAAAATCAACTGTTTATACCTTTTTTCATTCTTCTCCGTTAAGGAATTGTATCCCAAATATGTCTAACATCATCTTTACCAGCAGCTCAATCAAACTCAACATAATAAAAATATTAATTATCTATCCTCAACTAATATAATTCACAACCCAACTTAATTTTTATTCACATCCACCCAACCTAAGTTATATTTTAATTCTGTTCTAATATTTCAATATATATTATTTATAATAGTTTTATTTAAATTTCTAAATATATAATTTTCAATTTATAATTATAATAAAATTATTACATAAATTTTTTAAAAAATTGATATTTAACTCAATAAAATAATAAAAATTACAATAGATGGAATGTAAAATTAATATAAAGAAACTGAGTTACTAATAAAAACAAAAAATAATATTACAAAAAAAAGTGCAAATTGCATATTTAATAACGAGCTTGTGAGTTCTTCTCATCTGAGAAGAAATGTGAATTCTAATTTTGATTTGGAAATATATTAATATAAGACTTTATCTATAGAGAAAAAGAAAATACAATTTTCAATAAAATTCTTATATTTAATAATTACAAATTATTTAAAATCAATACATATAAAATCAAGATGTCCAATCAAATGCTTACACTACTAGTCAGCATACACAACTGTCATCATCCCAACATCTCCACACTGCCGTTCCTTCTCCTAATATTTGCCCACAAGTTTTGGAGAGAAAAAAAATGAAAATTCTCTTGTTGGTTTTCCATTTGAGGTTTTACTGTGATCGTGCACTTCTTCTCTCTCCAACCACCCTGGTTAGTGTTTCATTCTTCAAACCTCGGTTTACTTTTCTTTGGAGTTGTCTTACTTATTTTGCTAATTCTCAATTTTTTGTGATTCCTTTCACTGAATGTAGACTCCTGAATAACTGGTTTACTTCCGGAATCTCAATAATGCTTCTGTAGTCACGAGCATCCATCTCAAGTGTTTGTTTGGTTCAAATTCAATAGCTGGTGTTTTACCTTTAGTTTCTGTGAGTCTAATTGCCAAATTATTTATTTATTTTTGGTGAAATGGGAATGTTCTTAGATGAAAAAGGGATTTTGAATCTGGGACCGCTTGCTTAGTATAAGAGTGTTGTTAATCAAGGAAGTCTTATCAGGAAAAGGTTGCTTTTCAATATGAGAAAGATATGAAGGAATACCCTGTGGGCTTATTATATCTGAGTTCATGCCTGCCTTTTTTTCTCTCTCTATGATTTTATTTATTCCTGTGGTTCCTGATACGTGTAGTTTCATAGGTAAAACTTTACTATAATTATATTTAAAAACTTACTTATATTATTCAGTATCATATTATAATAGATATCATATTATAATAGATAATTAGATCCTTAAAAACTATTTAATAATGAAGTTAAAATATACTTAATTATTAATAAAATATTATATTATTAATATTTAAATGTATGAATATATAAAGATTATTAAGCTAAGAAAATATTTAATGACATGAAAAAATATTAATAAATAAATAAAAAATAATTCATAAATTTGTTGGTCCGATGGGTTAGGGTCAAAATTTAATCCGAAACAATTTCAGTCTGGTGTTGCCCAAACCAAAAAAACTTGTAAGCCAATAGGACTGACCCAAAAACTGATGGGTTGGCCCCATAACATTCCAACATTATGAAAATGTAGAGATATTGATAATGTTGAGCCTGGGAAGTGGGTGTCATATATCAGCACAGATTTGTTGGTTGGTCACTGTTGCTCCAGCACCAAAAGCAGTGTACGTTTATGAAAATGTTGGAAGTGGAAGCACCATGATTAAGCTCAGTGATGGGGTCTAGGAGTTTGTTGCAGGAGACAAATCTCACTCTGAACACTCCTGGGTTTTTGAGATGGAGAGGAAGATGATGGAGAGTGGATATGTTTCCACGACGTTGAGTGTAATACTTGACATTGAAGAAGAAGAAGATAAATACATCACACTTCCTACTACGGGAGCACAAGGCACTTTCATCCTTCCACACTGGTCTGGTGCATATAATTAGAGCTCAAGGTTGAAGCCTGTCTTGTCTCACATGAACAAAAGCTTGACAACCATATACTTTCAGGTATGAATAATTGATCTGTTTTCCTTTCCGTTTCTCTTCTGGAACTCGAAACTTAATTCCAGATGATGGTGATCTATTTACCCCAGGATTTTCTAGGCAAATAGCATGCACCATACCTTTTCTTGTAAGGTCTTACTCATTCTTTCCACAACTCCATTTTTTCAGATTCTCCCATAATAACATCACATTTTTTTCCATCCTTTTGTAAGTGCAACTGATCCATCATGTACACTTAAGCTTAACTGATCATGTTGGAAATTGTTTGCTAAGCTTGCTGCATCTTACTTAGTGTTTAATATATCACTTGATTTAATCTTACATGTAACAATATTTACTTCATGACCATTATTCATAGTTTTCAATCTTCATGCTGTTGTCGTTCTTACCTTTTTCCTTTTAATAGATTGTTGCAAATTGAGATTTTATACAACAATGTCAATGGGGAACTAAAAGCACTACTATATCACGTCCAGGATGGAGATGTTTTATGGTGCGACGGAAAGAATTGTTCAACATCGGAAACGGCTTCACTTTCATGAGGCAAGTGCTTGCTTCCATGGTTAATAATTTGTCTATATGGATGATCTGTAGTTCAAAATGATAGTATTTGTTGTATCCATATAATTTGAAGAGCATCAAGCTTTTGCTTTTACCGTCTAAAGTCCATAGTAGTTTATTTTTATCTGAAGTCCTCATTATTCAATTGTTTACTTATGTTTGTTATCTGATTTTTTCAAATTCATGATCTCATGCAAAAATTCTGGAAGAGTCAAAAGATGGAAAAGCCTTTTCAATCTAGCATTCCTGTCTGGCTATTAAATGTTCCATTTAATACAAAAGTTAAGGAATGGGTAGTTGAAGAAGAGAAATACTATAAGAAAGATTTCATGGATATGAAAAACATTCTTCCAGCTGTTGACTCACAAGCATATCATTCTTTGCTTTGATGAAATACAGGTCTGACTTCTCACTCCTCCAGCTCTGGATTTTAAAATCACCGGGTAAAATTTAGACCTTGAATGTATGCCAAACGTGCTCGGGAGTGGCTTTCTACTATGTTGAATGGAGATTTTACAGTGTACAATGCAGGTAGATGAACGATGATGACTCTCTATTTGCTTCTATCATATTCTCTTGCCCTACTGCTCTCGTATTCTTTTTCTTCTCTTAGGTTGCCACCGTCTCCTTAGTTCTCTTTCTTCACTTTTAGATGAATATATTATAGTCGCCTCTATTAATCAATATTTTTGCCTTTCTCTATTGGGGACAATTTCGGATTTTCCATTTGTTTGGAAGGGTGGCCTGCAACTGATAAACAGAAACACCAAACAGGCAAGCTAGCGGAAGCAAAACGAACACGTTCACAATTTACTAGAATGGCAGGAGCATAAAAGTCTAGTTCAAGAAATCAGTAGCGAATGAAAGCAATAAGAACACAACGATTTAACGTGGAAAACTCTCCTCAAATTGAAGAGATAAAAACCACGAGACCACTCGGTCTACCAAAAATTCACTATCACCAAAAGAGTAAGAGTAAAAAGAGTTTCGCACAACTCTAAACTTGATTCTAGTTTTTTACAACTCTACAAAGGCACTAGGATCACAATACATAAGAAAAATCTTATTTTCTCCTCTCTTCACTCTCTATAGATTTATATCTCTAAGATGCAGAGAATAATCAAATATATGTACTGTAAAACTTCCTAATTATAGCAACCAGTTCAACCACCCAACCATCCAACCTTTTTAATATTTTATTAATTTCTCTCACTTCCACAACATTAATTATCACTCTAATCCAACCACTCCATTTTTCTAAAATTTATCCATGACCACCCAACGACACTATATATATAATTTTTTTTCCATTTCATTTAATTTTATTTTTAAAATAAAAACATAATTTGCAATTAAATTTAAAATATATATAAATTATAAAACGATTAGTAGAATAAATTTGTACCAATTTAATACTCTTAACATAGTTTAGTAAGTACCTTTTAAGAAATCTTGCCCATTTTTAATTATATAAATATAAAATTAAATTTTTTTTCTACGTAAATCTAACTACAAAACTCTATTCAAGTAATAAATTTATCAATTAGTTATAAAAAGATAAATAATATACAAATCAGAAGCAAGTTAAATTAATGTTTGGTTGTCTAAGCAAAAATTTATCCTATTTGAGTGTGTGTGTATATATATATATATAAATATATATATATATATATATATATATATATGTATATTAATTTAAAAAGAAATATATATATATTAAAATTAGTCTTTAATTGTAGAGAATAAAAAATTATGAATTTTGATATACTTTTTATATATTTTTATGTTATTATATAAAAGATATATTAATTTTATTGTTATATTTATACAAAAATATTAAACCTGTTGACAAATGTCAATAACTTATTAATTAATGAATAAAGAATTGAAAAGGTTGAAGGTGGGACCCGCAATCTTTTGTAGTTAGGGGAGCTTGCTGGTCGACCTTTGATTTAAGAGAGATAAACTTTTTTTATTTTTTTATTTAGGAAAATTGCTGATGTAGTAGATCATATGTGTTGTGGTCGTTGTTATTTTTAGTCTAAGGAAGCTACTAAAAAGTAACATTGGGAACTGCAACACCTTTCTCTTCTACTAATGTGAGCATCAGCTTCCCGGCCAATTTCCAGCAACTACCAGTTTTCAGCTTCCAGCACCTGCAAGTTTTTTGCACCAGCTTCTAGCTTTCCGCAACCAACTTCCAGATTTCAGTAACAAGCTTGCAACACCAATTTTCAGCTTATAATTGAGACTTCATCTCAAAACCTGGGCTTCAAAGAAAAATACATAGTTGGGAGCCCCCAACACCATTGCATTTTCTGTTGCCTCATGCATTTGAATATTTGATAATGTAAAAGCTGTTAATAGTTAAGAGAGACAAGTAGTCTAGTTGGAATAATGACAAGTTTGGGGTTAAGTTTTTAAAGGTTCCTAATACTATGTTACTTGTATCAAATTGGGTGTTAAACTTTCATTTGTTTTCAGATGAATGTTATATCTATATATTTATATCATTGGTGGTTTAAATTCAATTTTCCTATTTATTAGAGTATGAATAATTCTAAAACTAGCAAGTTTTTTTCAATAAAGTTCTCTAGTTTTAAAAATATAAAATTACTTTTTAACTTTAATTTTACCATATAATTCTCAATTTAAAATTGTTGTGAATTTAAGCGATTACAAACACAAATGACAAATAGAAAATTAAAAGAACGGAATAATTTAAAGTGTTTCGAGCTTGTACTCTACGTTCACTCTTAAAGACTCTCGATGATAACCTTTATTAGGCCATCTCTAGCAGCTAACTCTATAATGGAGCTCACTTTTTCTATTTTGCAGTTCAGATTTGCAGTTTTCATTTTTCATCTCCAGCAGCCAACTCTATATTTCACTCTAAAAAGAATATTCTATTTTGATTCTTCTATTATTTATTTAATTTTATTAAACAAATTATTATATCTTATTTTAACTTATATATTAGTATTTAATTTCATATTTATAATTTTCTAATTCCTAATTAAAAATTAACATTAATATTTAAATAAATTATTTTACAAAATTATAAATAAAATATATTTTTACACAAAATAACCATTTTATTTAATACAAATAAAATCATACAATAATTGAGGGCACAACATATTATTCTTATGCATTTGAATATTCATCCTTATGGGAGGATCTGGATCACGAGCTAATTTAGGAAAATTTTTAATAAGTGTGATTGTTTGTTTTATTATGAGTAGTTTTATTGTATTGTATTTTGTGTGCTATCTTTTTATTTAGTGTTTTTTAATTTTTATTGTATTCTATTTTATATAAGTTATTAATTTGTAGGTTATTAATTGTACTTAGTTTATTATTTATATTTTATAAGTTGTGTATGATCACAAAGAAAAGAAAAAGATTAGAAAATAATAATTAAAAAAAACAAAAAAAATAAATAGCAACGAAAAGAATCAAAACTTAAGAAAAAAACAAGAAACCAAAAACAAATAAAAAAAAACGAAAATAATAATTGAAGAAGGAATCAAAACAAAATAAATGAAAAATGAATAAAAAAGGAAATAGCAGCGTCAATAGTATAACCTCAAATATGCAGAATGACTGTTCATTTTTTTTTCCAAAATGCAAATGCAATTGGGAAATGGAGGAGCTGCTCGGGAGAATTTTTATTGCATTTTGAAAGAAATTGCCATTCTCCAGCACTGCCGGAGATGGTCTTATGGTGGAAAAATATGAGTATGTATGGATATTTATAGCCATAAATTTCTAATTACATAAGGAAATAAATCATATATGGTAAAAATTTACACATGTCCAAATCTTATTTTTATATGGTTAAATATCCTACAAATTTAGGGATTCGTTATGCCCAGATCTTTTTTATATATATCGCAACTGCTCCTGCAGCTCTCCGAACTCAACCACTTATCTGGAGCCTTCCTTGAGCTACTCGATTCCAAACTCATCGATTCATTCGATTTTCATCGAGTTATATTGGGACTACTTCAATAAGAATATTGATCAAAGAAAAAAACAAATCTTAATTAATGTAGCTTCATTCATTTGATTAAGGAGGTGTTTGGTTGGTGGGTTTCGAATCAATGAATGAAATAATTTCAAAACCCACTATTTGGTTATCGAGTTTTGGAATAAGGGAATCAAATGATTCCGAAATATTTGGGTATCAACATTCCCCTCTTAAATGGCGAATTTTAATTTACTTTCCTAAATCTCATTCAAATTTTTTTTCAGTTCATATAGTTATATTATCAATTAGTTATTTCATTATTTTATACACGCACCAAGTTTTCAAAATTAAGTTATTAATTAAAAAATACAATAATATTATCAAATATTATAATAATTTACTATTATTTTAAATAAATATAATTATATCCTAAATTTATAGAATTGAAAATTATTTTTAAACCCAACTTATAAATCAAACAATTCTATTGGAATAATTAAATACATATAAATTCTCATTACTTTCAAATGCAAAGAGTTAAATGAACGCTCTTTAAGTCTAAGCTTAACACGAATGTTTCGCTTTCTTTTCCAGCCAAGAAACAAATATGATGGAAGAAATATGTGGATTCCAAAACCATGGGATCCATATGAAAGAATCAAAAAGTTTTCTGATGAAAATTATTTATTTGACTAAGATTTATTTGTTTATTAGAAATTTGAGGGCCTACAAAACATTTATCTTATAATTAAAATAAGATAAATATTTTATCTTACCCATCATTTAATGAGGTGGGTCTCACATAATAACTACATTTACATTATCAATAAATATTGTGTAGATAATAAGTTCAAAAACTTTAAAACTAATATCAAAACGGTAATTTAAGTCCCTTCGTAATTTCGTATTGATTACTATTGGAACTAAATCAATTATATAACTTAAAATTTAATTAATAATTATCATCTTAAATATTAGAAGTAAATTTTAGTACTATAATTATAATAAATATATTAATAAAAATAATAATCCGGTTAATCGGGCCAATCTGTCGGATTTCGAACTCAATCCTATCGGGCCTCAAGTTATTCGGTCTCGGGTTAATCAGGCTAAATTTTTTTCGGGCCAAAATATCTCGACCCTAACCCGCATTTTGGCTCGGATTAATCGGGTCAATCCACGAGTTGCGGGCTAAATTGATATCCCTACTGAATCTTGATTCGAAGAAATTGAAATGAATTCCCATTCTACAAGAAATCCTAAAAAAAAATTGTAAATATTTCATGTGGTGAATGTCTATTCTACAAATTTGATTTCTAGCATACAAAGGGATAAATTTAGAGAAAAAATTTGAAGTACCCCATTTAACAATGTCATGTTAGGGATAACACATGTGACAACATAATATAAATTAATAATTTTTTTTATATTATACATGAGTGTGTTCTAATTTATTTATTTTATTTTATAATTATTTGTATAAAAAATATGTTAAATAGATAAAATAATATATGACAATGTGTATGTATAAAAATGTAATACTTTTCTTATATTTTGAAATAAAGATTATCCTTACTTGATCATTTGTCATTAATATGAAATAAACTGTATTATCTTAAGTTGAAATGGAGATGTATAACAAAATGTATAAGAATTATTCTGTAAATAAAAAAAATTTACCTGAACTATTTTCAGTTAGTATCATATTTTCAATAATATGATTATCAAAATAGAAATTTATTTATAATAAATGTATATTTAATTATCTTAAAATAATAAACTTACTTATTTTACCACATTCAAAATATCTGATTTTATAATATACATATCTTTATGCATAATAATAATATATGATAGTAATATAAAATTACTTGACACATACAATAAGTAAAAGAAATCTAAAAAAAAGTTTATTGTGTATCATTTACTAATTATACAATCTATTAAATGCAACAATTATCGACTTGGATTTTGGCGATTTGCAATTTGTTTTTTTTTTTTTTTTCCATTTGCTACCTAATGAAGTTTTTTATATTAAAAAAACAAAAATTTTGAAAAAAAAAATAATTTGGAAACCTCATTGATTTTAAATTTGAATATTTGCAATCACAAATAAATTTAAAGTTAATATTTAAGAATTTTGGGATTTATATATGAAAATTGGGGATATTTTAGGAATATGGCTATTCTTTGAATGAATAGATAAAAGTGACTATTTAAGATTTTTATATAGTAAAAGTGGTTATTTAAGGTTTTGACTCGTATATATAATTTTATTTTAATTTTAAATATATGTATAAAAAAAAATACAACCCCATTGGCCATATGTTCTAGCAAAAGGGCGGCAGAATTTGTTAATTTTGATTTAATTGATACATGTAATCGATTCGAGCATATAACATAGTAATTTGGGCTGGTCCATTTGTAAGTCTCAACGCATATTCTAATCTATATACATTGTTGTAAAAATCCCCGTCTAGGTGTTAGGCGGTCCCCAACCGAACAGATTATTCTCAAATTCCCGTGTTAAATTGGTTTGACGAGTAATCGGCGCCTAGGCACCGCCTAGACCGCCCACTCCGCCTAGGCGCCGATCTAAGTGGCCGATTAAGCTCGCTACAAACCGCTTAGGTGGCCGACTAAGCGGGCTACGTGCTATTTAATTGATTTAGGTGGCTTATTTTTTATATTTTAAATAAAATAATTAAAATTTATATAATCTTAATTTTTATTTATTAATAAATATATTATATAAATATAAAAATTAGCTTATTGATTAACTACGGTCTAGAAACGCCTAAGCCCCGCCTAAACTGCCTAGTGTGTTGAATCCCTCTCTTTCCACTTAACTGCGTTGTTTTCTTCTTTGGAAAACACATGTAATTCTCTTTTGGGCTTGTATTGCATTTCCAGTGTAGATGTGTTTCATGGAGAGAAAAGATGCATTTCTATTTTGTTCATATCCAAATACGTACAATACAAGTAATATTATTCTTTTCAAGTTGGATTGGATACCCAACTATGAGAATATTCATCTACATTAATTATATGTAATCTTGTATTTGGGCAATCAAAATTTTTTATTATTGTTGTTGCACTGATGGGTGCAGCTGAAGCCACGTTGATGTTGCAACAAATACAACTACTTCTTTAATAACTAACCTCAATCTTCTCCTCCACACTGCCATTCCTTCTCCTAATAATTGTCAATTCATATTCAGCCGGCGGCGAAAAGTTTTCACAATGGGTCTATCTGGAAAGTTGCTCTAAGAAGAATCTCCTTAGGTTTTTTATTGATCTCATTCTCCATTCCCTCCCAGGGCGCTTGCTTATTATAAGAGTGTTGTTAGTCAAGGGAGTCTTACCAGGAAAAGGAAAAGGTTGCTTTTCAACTGAAAAATGTGATATGAGAAAGATATGAAGGAATACCATATATGTGAGCTTATTATATCTGAGTTGATGCCTGCCTTTTTTTCTCTATGATTTAATTTATTCCTGTGGTTCCTGATACGTGTAGTGTAGATGTTGCTGACAAGTTTCTCACAGACTCACAAGGACATCGAAGAGGAGCAAGCATTCTTTGCTTTGATGAAATACATGTCTGAGTTCCCACTCCTCCAGCTCTGGACTTTAACCCATAAGGGCATCACCGGGTAAAGTTTAGAGCTTGGCGTTCGGCACAATGTGTTCCTACGTGCTCGGGAGTGGCTTTCTACTATGTTGAATGGATATTTTACAGTGTACAATGCAGGTAGATGAACGATGACTCTCTATTTGCTTCTATCATATATTTTCCCTTGGTTTCTTCTCTTAGGTTGTCACTCTTTCTTCTCTTTTAGATGAATATATTGAAGTCTCCTCTATTTTTATTTAATTTGAAACAATCATATTAATATCGTTTCTAAATTAATTATATTATTTATTTATCTATAACTATTATAGAATATATAATTTATGTATAATATATAAAACGAGATGTTCCATACAAAATTATATAATTGTTGGGCTCAAGGCTTAAACAGACATGTCCAAGCTCATTAAGAAGGTCCACGGTTTCAGCACAAGCACCTAGATTAGCTAAGACTAGAAATAACAGCAACCTTTTATCCTCAACCCAACCTGCCACATCAGTAAAATCAAAATAAAAAAAATATTAAATGGTGCAAAAATTATTAGAAGAGGTCGACCAAGAGCCAACTCCAACCACAAAGGTCTATGGCCCCATAATTATTTTTCTTTAATTATTTATTTATGGACCAATAGAGTTCTTACATTTGTTTTCATTTCTATTGATAAATTTATATCATACAATACTAAAATTAATATATCTTTTAAATAATAAATAAATAAATAATATACCAAAATTCATAATTTTTCATTCTCTACAAATAGAGACTAATTTTGATATATATATATATTTTTTATTTTTAAATTGAGAAATATACCCACTTGCCTTTTCAAAAAAAATTGTCAAAAATCATCTTATTCACAAATTATTGATAATATAGTTGTTTTGATTTAACTAATTTAATTTAATTTAAATACAAGTTTTATTTTATGAAATAATTTTATTTTAAGTTGTAGTCGTGTCTTATAAAATGTATTTTTGTTTCAACTAGTTGTATTTTTTTATGTTATCAATGACAATGTAATAAGTGTGATTTTATTTTATCTAATTATTTGATATTTTTTATTATTTCAATTACAAATAGTATTTTTATTTTCAAAATATAGGTAAATAAAATAAATATATTTGGATATGTGGTTGGGTAGTCATTGGTAAACTTTGTAAAATTATTGTGGTTGGGTTGGGTGATGTGAATGAGTGAGAAATTAAGTAAATATTGAAATGTTTGGGTGGATGGGTGGTTGCTGATAAACATAGTTTTAGGGCACGCAGCTTAAAAGCACCTGCGCAGCTCCAGCTTCCCAGGACGATCTCAAGCAGGAGCACCACACAACAACTAGAAGAAGCAGGACAAAAGGCGAACCTCACCTCAGGAGACCTCGTCAAGGAGGTCTTCAAGTGCACCTCCTCGGAGTAGGTCATCTTAGGAAGGTCCCCAGATGAGGTGGTCAAGGTCGCAACTGGTAGATAAGGTCAGCAGTTACGAGAAAGGCGCCAGCAGTTGCAGCAGCACCTACTTTTACAGAAAAAGCTCCAACAATCCCTAAAATTGTGGAATAACATGGCGGCTAGGGTTTAAGATGTTAGGGGACTTGTATTTGACCCCCCTATAATATATTAATATGGGGAATTGTCATCATTTCAGGATCTTTTGACTCTTGTATTCATAATGCTCATTTTAGCTTTGTTGGAACTGTGCTGCTGCAACTGCTCGACCTGCTACAACGAATTGTGCACCTGTTCTTCATGTTGTTAATCAGTCATTGGTCTTCATTTGTAATTAAATCATTCACGTAATACTGCCAATTGTCTGTTTTGCATTACTTTAATATCTTTAATTCACTTACACGCATTATTTTCTATTATTTTGCACTATTTCTTGCTATTTTTCCATACAGTTCCTTGGGCCCCGTATCCGTATGAAATCGAACTTCAATATTTTGGCGCCCACCATGGGGTCCTTAGAACTATAATCCTTGTATTGCAGGAAACACTTCTTCCAGCGAAGACAACAGGGTTGTGGCCTGTGGATTCACAAAACATCTATCCCCGGGATACTGTTTTGCCTACGGAAACATCTTTAAATTAGTGATTGTTGCCACTTTTCACGAGATAAAAAATATATTTATCTAAATTATTTTTGTTGCCTACGGGATACCGGGATTCCCACTTCCGAGAAAATCATTCCACGAGATAGCTTTGCTGAATCCCCATTCACCTCAGAGATCGTTGAAGCGAAGATGCCGTCAAAGTTCACGCACCAACATTCGTGTTGTACGACAGAACGACCGATCTGAAAAGCCACATAGCACTCTACAAACAAAAAATGTTCGCTAAAATCATTCCAACCAATCTACTCAAGGCATGCATGTGCAAGAGTTTTGGCTCAAGCTTCACTGGTCCAGCTCTATAGTAGTTCGTGAACCTACCCCAAGGTAGATTGGCTCATTCGCCGAGCTCCATCAACTATTCCGGAGACAATATTCGAGCAGCAGACACTTGGATCGATGACCTCTACTCCGTGGTGCAAGGCCCACGTGTGAGCCTGCGCTCATACCTCTCAAGATTCAACAAGAAGCTCATTACAATATCTGACTATCCTGCGGATATAGCCTTGCGAGCCTTCAAGAAGGGGCTAGATGTCAACTGCACCTCTACATGGAGTTATCAATTTACCCATGCAACAACTTGGATGATGAGATCAACAGGACATGAGCTCTGATCAAGTGGGAGGAGGACGAGCCTTATATAAAGTCACAAAGAGCCCTCCTTGGAAAGATGGCTTCACAAGAAAATAGGAGACCTCCTCCTTATCGTGAGAGTAGGCAACCCGAGACCAACGAGAGATTGGCCTATGCATTTGGTCGGTTCGGGTAGGAACCGACCGAAATTCTTCAACCCGAGTTCACCGAAAGTAAAAAAAATTACTGACCGATAGCTGCCCCAAAATATAGTATAACCAAACCGAGCAACGGTCGAATCATTCGGCCAGTTATCGGTCGGTTATCTACTCAACCGTTCAAAAAATAAAACTTGAAATACACACGCATAGAAGTAAATTACAAAGAAGTAGGGAGATTCATTTACGCATTTGTATTTCTTCAATAATTCAAAGCTCTATCAAATCTCATAAATCCAATGGTTAATTATAAAGATAGACAAAAATGAATGAAAAATCGAACTATGAATCGAACTATGAATGTCGAGTTTGACAAATTGTATCCATAGGACTTCACCATGCATATCCCTTGTGGCATTCAAATCCTTGGAGAATGGAAAGAGAAGAGAGAAAAGAGTTGCAGGTGAAACAAATATGGTTTAGAGAACTTGGAAAAGAGAGAAGCATTTATCAGTAGAACTTGGAAGAAAGAAAAATGAAGATGTGCAGGAAAAAGAGAATGAATTAAGAGAGAGAAGTGTTAAGACTTACGAATAATTAAGATAGTGAAGATAATTAAAATAAGAGAAAGTAAGTAAGAGAATGTCAGAGTGGGGAGACGTGTGAGGAGTGTAGAGTGAGTGTATATAGAAATAAGAGAAATTACATTTAAAGTGTTAATAAAGAAGAGAGATAAAAGGAGAATACAAATATTCAATAGGTGTGTGGATCAAGACAGCCGTTTTGGTTGGTTCGGGTAAACCGAAAATTGTTTTGGTTATAACCAATACCCGAACAAATTCTGATTTGGTGAAAGAGTTGACCACCGACCACCGAACCAAAGTTATTTAAATCAACCCAAACCGAACCAAAATTAATAACTTGTCTATATAGATGATCTGTAGTTCAAAATGATAGTATTTGCTGTAACCATATATTTGAAGAGCATCAAGCTTTTGCCTTTACCGTCTAAGTCCATAGACTTTTGTTTGTAATCTGATTTTTTTTATATAAAAAAAAAAATTATAATGGGGCAGGCTATGCTTCAAATTCATGTTCTCATGCAAAAATTCTGGATGAGTCAAAAGATGGAAAAGCCTTTTCAATCTAGCATTCCTGACTGGCTATTGAATTTTTCCATTTGATACAAAAATTAAGGAATGGCTAGTTGAAGAAGAGGAATTTGAGCAAGAGATGGATATGAAAGACATTCTTGCAGCTGTTGCTGACAAGTTTCTCACAGACTCGCAAGGACATCGAAGAGGAGCTAGCATTCTTTGCTTTGATGAAATACATGTCTGACTTCTCACTCCTACAGCTCTGGACTTTAACCCATGAGAACATCACCGGGTAAAGTTTAGAGCTTGGGGTTCGGCACAATGTGTGCCTACGTGCTCGGGAGTGGCTTTCTACTATGTTGAATGGAGATTTTATAGTGTACAATGCAGGTAGATGAACGATGACTCCCTATTTGCTTCTATCATATATTTTCCCTTGGTTTCTTCTCTAAGGTTGTCACTCTTTCTTCTCTTTTAGATGAATATATTTGTTGGAATATCTTCTCAAGATCAATCAAGATAAGGCATCAGCATCATTCTCCCCTTGTACCTCAATAATTCACCATCAATAGTGAATAGGGGCATCTTCTAGGGTTCCTTGCCCTTAGCTGATATGATTCCCTGCACCCATTCATCTCCCAAATAGCTCTTCTTGATTCATTCTATCCACTCTGGTACCAAGGTGGTTATAGCTAAACATTCACTAGTTGCATCTGCCACCCGAGATAAGGCATCAGCTACCTTATTTTCTGTACCCTTCTTATATTGTATTTCATAATTGAGTCCCAACAGCTTGGTAATACCCTTTTGTTGCATTGGAGAGTTGATTCTTTGATCGAGCAAGTGTTTGAGGGATTCTTGGTCTGTCTTGATGATAAATTTATGCCCCATGAGATAATTTTGCCACTTTTGTACAGCCATTAAAACTGCCAAAAACTCATTCTCATATATTGATAGCCCTTGGTTCCTAACACTTAGTGCTTTACTCAAATAAGCTATTGGCCGCCCCTGCTGCATCAGCACAGCTCCAACACCATAGGTACAAGCATCGGTTTCAAGGATTAAATGCTGTGTAGAATCTGATAAAATGAGGACTGGGGTTGTAGACATTGCATGCTTAAGTTTCTGGAAGGCTTGCTCAGCCTCCTCACTCCAACAAAACTCTCCCTTCCTTAGCAATTTAGTTAATGGCTTGCTAATCAAGCCATAATCCTTTACAAATTTTCTGTAGTAACCCGTTAGACCCAAGAAACCCCTTAACTCCCTTACTGTCCTAGGAGTCCTCCAACTTTTCATAGCTTCAATCTTCTTAGGGTCAGCTGATACACCCTCCCGGGATATTATATGTCCCAAGTACTCAATCTACTTCTGCCCAAACTGACATTTTGATTTCTTAGCAAATAGAGAATGTTTTCATAATATGCTCTTAACCTCAGTCAAATGCACAAGATGCTCCTGCCATGATTTGTTGTACACCAAGATATCATCAAAAAACACTAATACAAATCGTCTTAAACAACCTTCAAACACCTTATTCATCAATGATTGGAAGGTAGTTGGTGCATTGCACAACCCAAATGGCATAACCAGGAACTCATAGTGGCCATGATGGGTCTTAAATGCAGTTAAATACCGATGCTCGGGGTGCATTAGGATCTGGAAATAACCTGACCTAAGGTCAATCTTTGAAAAATACTTAGATCCATAGAGTTCATCTAACAATTCATCCACCAAGGGAATAAGGTAATCATGTTTGATAGTCAAGCTGTTTAGATACCTGTAATCAACACACATCCTCCATGTCCCATCCTTTTTCTTTACTAAGAGAACTGGTGAGGAGAATGAACTCTTGCTTGGTTGTATTATCCCATTCTCCAACAACTCCTTCACTATAATCTCAATGTCATTTTTTGATCATGTGTGGCTCTGTATGGATGTTGTTGTTTTGGGACACTTTCAGGTTTAAGAATGATTTGGTGTTCAATTCCCCTTGCAAGTGGTAGCTCCTTCGGTTCCTGAAACACATCCCCAAAGGATTGAAGCAGATTCCCCAACTCTGGATTTTCACCACATTCGGTTGTTAAGAATGTCTTCTGTTCAGTGGTCAGGTATAATTCCTCAATTTCTGATACATTACCACAGTTCAACATCTTGTGTAATGACTGGGAAGAGATGAATCTGCACATAGCTGATGACTTTTGCGCTTGTAATTTGACCCTCTTCCCTCTGGTAGCTGTAATGGTCATGTTATCATAATTGATTGTCACTGGACCATTCATTTTAATCCAATCACAGCCTAGAATCATATCACAGCCTTCATTTTCTAATAAGCTGAGTGTATGAACACACTTTTGGCCTTGCATAGACCATGTGAAATTGTTTACCACATAAGAACTCTTCATAGGAGCACCATTAGCCACCCTGACACAGTCACTGCCTTAACCACTTCTAAGGGTAGTTGTAGCCTCAAAGCAGTTGATTCTCTCAAGAAACTCAGGGTACTTCCTGAGTCAATTAGGATATTCAGCTCCTTATCACCATACACACCTTCAAACCTCATAGTTGCTACCCCATCCCTACAATTCAAAGCATTCAATGTAACTTCTACTACTTCATTAGCCTCCTCTTCAGCTCCCACACCTCCTACTTCAATATTATATCATGCTTCTTATTCCTCTGACATAATGAGATATGCTCTATGCACACACTTATGCCCAGGAGTGAATTTTTCATCACAATTATAGCACAAGCCCATTTCTCTTCTTGCAGCCATCTCAGAAGATGTGAGCAATTTGAGTTGCGGTCTGATGGGAGTATGTGCCTTTGTTGCAGGAAAGGAAACAGGTGCTGGTGATTCGAAGCTGCTCGAGCCACTGCCAAAAGATAACTTAGTTCCAGACTTCACCTTCCTAGTTATAACTTCTATGGTAAGCATTTGTTCCCTTCCCAAGTCAATAGCATCTTCTAGGGTAGCTGGTTTTAGAATATTCACAGCCGACTTCAATTCAGGAGTAAGACCGCTAATGAAATTAGAGACATAGTGTTTCCATAAATGCATTTCATGCAATCCTTGAGTTCTTCAAATCTGTCAACATAATCTTGGTAGTTATTACCCAAATGTAACTGCTTAAAATCATCTATAATCTGATTCTTCCTCAAAGCTTCAAACCTTGAAGATACCAACCCAATGAATTGTTGCCAGTTATAGTTTAATCCCCTTGCACAAATGCTAGTATACCAGCTTGTTGCCCTTCCTTCAAAGTACATGGTAGCCAGGGTAACCTTCTGTTCTTCAGGAACCATAACCAATTTAAAATAATTTCCACACTTAACCATCCATGCCCTTGGATTAGTCCCGTCAAATGAAGGAATCTCCACTTTAGGGTGAGGGGTGTATGCATGCATGTTATCCCCTCCTGGCCTATTTTTGTTAGGAGTTCGAAACTCAGATGAACCCCCTTCCTTATGTTAATTGTGATAATCACCCAAAATGGATTCATCTTGTTTCTTATCCTTATCTTTGTGCACAGTTTGCATTCGTATGATAGCTAAGGTTTTCTGAATGTCATCATACTGACCTTTCATTTCAGTTATTTGTTCCTGCAGATTTAGCTCTGCTGCTTGTCGTCTTACGGTTTCCTCCTCCCTCTTCGCAAGAACATCCTTGAAGCGTGTTCCCTCTGCCATGTCCGAGGAAGGAGTGCTCTGAGTACCAAATGTTAACAACTTGCCAATCTTTTCATATTTTTCTGAGAGTTGTTTTCGTAAGTTGTATGGAATAGAAAAGATAGAGAGATAAGAAAGGTAGGAGAATTTAGGGTATTAAATCTTACCCTAGAATTGTTACTTCAGCAATATTTAAAGACATCTAATGGGCCAACTAAAATGCCAAGACACAAACGGGTTCTTAAATGGGAAAAGTATATTATAACTCTAATAGACTTAAATGGGCTCCTTCCACATTTGAGCCCAAAGACAAAATAAACACATGGTTGACTTTACTCATTCTCTTCAGACCACAAAGGGCGGCTGCCCTACTTCAATTTTCTCTTCTATCTGGACTTCATCGACCATGCCGCACAGCTCATTCTCTTCTTTTATCTCACTTTCCACTTCAGCCATCGCCATTCCCATGACAGTCGTCAAGGTTGCAACTGGTAGATAAGGTCAGCAGTTACGAGAAAGGCGCCAGCAGTTATAGCAGCACGTTAGGGGACTTGTATTTGACCCCCCCTATAATCTATTAATATGGGGAATTGTCATCATTTCAGGATCTTTTGACTCTTATATTCATAATGCTCATTTTAGCTTGTTGGAACTGTGCTGCTGCAACTGCTCGACCTGCTACAACGAATTGTGCACCTGTTTTTCTTGTTGTTAATCAATCATCGGTCTTCATTTGTATTTAAATCATTCACGTAATACTGCCAATTGTCTGTTTCGCATTACTTTAATATCTGTAATTCACTTACACGCTTTATTTTCTATTATTTTGCACTATTTCTTGCTATTTTTCTATACAGTTCCTTGGGCCCCGTATCCGTATGAAATCGAACTTCAATATTTTGGTGCCCACCATGGGGTCCTTAGAACTATAACCTTTGTATTGCACGAAACACTTCTTCCAGCGAAGACAACAGGGTTGTGGCCTGTGGATTCACAAAACATCTATCCCCGGGATACCGTTTTGCCTACGAAAACATCTTTAAATTAGTGATAGTTGCCACTTTTCACGAGATAGAAAATATATTTATCTAAATTATTTTTCTTGCCTACGGGATATCGGGATTCCCACTTCCGAGAAAATCATTCCACGAGATAGCTTCGCTGAATCCCCATTTATCTCAGAGATCATTGAAGCGGAGATGCCGTCAAAGTTCACGCACCAACATTCATGTTGTATGATCGATGCTAAATCTGCATACAAATTATAGCACAGGACAAATAAATTTATAATAACCCTAAGGTTGTCGAACCTACAGGGATAGTGCTACGGAGGGATTCATGTACTGGACACAGTTTTCAAATCTTTTGTTTGGGCAAATCAATTTTTGAGGGTTTTGGTTTTTTTTTTTCAGAACAGAGAAATTAAAGAGTTAAAAAATATATATTAAAAAGCACATATTCTAAGGAATTCAACCAACCTGATCAACAAGCAAGAAATAAATATTCAAACCCATAAAAGACAATTTTGGAGGAGAATCTATTATTGTAAAATTAATTCCTTGGTCGGGCAATTAAAACCTAAATTACTAACCAGTGGTTATCTCCTCTCGGTCTCAAACACACAAATTAATCAATTTCATAAAGATCTATATTATTCCTACTATTGAAAATCTTCGTGGTCAAACAGAAAATCAAAAGCATTAAACCCTTACTTCCTATTATCGATTTTCACCTTTCGGTCCTTCAAACAATAACTAAAACCTATTCCAATTTTCATCTTTCGATCCTTCAAATGAAATTAGATGAAATAAAACAAAGAGTTTAAACCAATTAAAAGGGTTTGAATAATTAAATCAATACATGCATCACAGTTGGAGAAACCCTAAAACCTGTTTAGGGTTCTAGCCTAACATATTGAAAGAAAACATTGCAAGGAAAAATAAAGATTGCATTAAAATTAAAGTTTTTAACAAAAACTAAAGAGGAATTCTAAAAAACTAAAGTAAAGAAAACAGAAATTAAAGTAAAAACAACAACCCCTCATTATGAGCTATGCTAGAGTTTATATAGTGGTAGAATTAAGGCTTTGGATGACAATTCTTCCTTCAATTTCGCTTCTTGAATCAATTTGGTATCCTTTCCTTTTGCAAAATTCCGCCACCCATCGAATTAGGGTTCAGCATTAGTTATCCCAACCGGCATGGGATTTGCTATGGCCGAGATGCTTCTCTCATCTCGATCCTGCATCGGCTCATTTTGACTTCATCTCAACTTCCTCTCGGGGCTTCGTTTCAGCCGGGATCACCCTTGCCACGGCCGGGCCGAGTCTCCTGCAGCTCGGCCGAGCTGATTCTTATCTCGGTCGAAACAGAATGCTCTTCTTGGTGGATTTCTTCATCCCCTTGATCAATTCTTCACTTTTTCACCACTTTTTCCTGCATCAATTACCACCACAAGCATAATACCGTCCACTACAAACTTAAGCTCAATTTATTAGATAAAATAAACAAAAACACATAAAAGAAAAGAAAAACAATGCGATAAGAGAGTAAATTTACGAGCTTATCAATCCCCCCAAACTTAAACACTTGATTGTCCTCAATCAACAGAATAAAGAATCAAAAGTTCAAGAAGAAGAAAAGTGCAATGCCTCATAAGATTCATCACATTCAAACTTGTAGATCCACAAGACATCAACACTTTGAAAGAATCAGACAATCAGTAAACTATGGAAGACTCACTGGAAAGTGTTTCGCTCATTTACTCAAGTGTTTAGGAAAATATGAGTTCACACAAAAGTCATGCAAATCAAGTTCTACCATAGGCTTGCAAATATTCTTAATCTCCACTGCAAATATGTGCACACAAGTCTAAGATCAAAAAGGACTTTTGATAAGGTTGTAATGTAAGGCTTTTTGTGAGGGGTAGGGAAATATGACCAAGTGACTAAAAATACATTGAGTTGATCACTCTCGATGAATCTAAAACCACCATCGAAGTACATCCACCCATCTCCTCAAATATTCAACATATACAATGCTCTTTTTTCTTTAACAAATTTTTTTTTTCTTTCAATCCTTTTACACTCTTAATGATTCTTGTTTATTTATTTGAGTTTATAAGGACATCAACACAATTTTTTCTTTTCTCATTTTTTTTCTAGAGCTCAACCTTTTCTTTCGCTTTTACCCTTCTAATAATATCTTATCCTTCTCAAACAAATCCCAACCCACTCTCATAGACAAGAGTTGATTTCCCTATTTATTTCCAACTCATAGACAAAGAAAGAAAATATCATAGGCTCAAAACGGCTGACGAAGGATAGCATTCAGTTAGGACAGTGTATGGGAAAAATAGGCTAAACAAAGATGGCCTAAAATCACTTCTTAAACCTGTGCACACTTAGCAGTCTTGAAAAAGAAACAAAGCAAGTTCTAGAGAACTTAAATATGCAGACACACTCACAAGAAAAATCAGGCTCAAAACTCACACTTGGGACAATTTTCTTCCATAGAAAACATCAAATCATCATCAACATTGCGCTAATGCAAGTTTCAAAACAAGTAATCATGCGGTTTTCACATTCATAGGAGTCCTCAACTACTTTCACAATTAATGCAATCCCAGCCAATCAATTCAAACCTCGCATAAAAGTTCTAGGGTTCAATCATGCTCGAATTCTGCTTCTCAATTTATTCAAGAACTACCTAGGCACTAATTAAAATAAAGCAAATAAAGGATAGAAATCAGCTTCGAAACCCCTAAATCGTCATCCCCCCAAACTTATTCGAAAGGTAGAGTCTGGGAATCAGATTCGAAGTCTGAAACTGTACCTGATTGTTGGCCTCAGACGCCAACTTTTTATCTCCTTCCACTTCCTCATCAACCGGCGTGGATTTGTGTCTGCTAGTACTCCATCTCGACCGTGGCGAACGTCATCTCAACCGGGATGGAGCCTTCTTGTCGACCTCATTCTCGATCAAAGTGTCCCATGTCTCGGCCTTCTGTCTCGACCGTGGCAGACTCTGCCTCGGTCGAAACAGACTTCGAACATTTTTTTTTCAAAAGACAAAAAAAAATGAAAGTAACAAAATAAAAATAACTCGAAAATAATCAAAGAAAAAAAACAGAAAAACACAATGAGTTACCTCCCATTCAATGCCTTGTTTACCGTCGTGGCTCGACTCAGCTCGGCTCACCAAGGCGGTCGAGTCCAGACTCGTCGACCCCTTGAGTCTATCATGAAGACCTTCCGATTTTGAATGACGGTAGTGTACTCGAAATGAGGCAGCTTAATTGC
>JAPKLW010003059.1:26905-41563 GCA_026898455.1 Plectranthus barbatus | reverse complement strand
AAACACGAAACCCTTTATTTTTTTGTAAGTTCTTTACTTTTATGCAATTGAATATGTTTTATTTTGGATTTCTATCTACGATGAGTGGCTAGAAACCCTAGCGGGTTCTAGGGGTTGATATTATTATGGATGCATGTTAGGATTAATTAATTAGGTTCATGATTCCTGTGTTTATTTTCTAATTCTAATTTAATTCAAGGACCGAGAGGTGACGATTAATTTAGATGTCTAGCTATTGATAGAAGGACCGAGAGGTGAATATTAATAGTGGGAATAGGAATGCATGATACAATCTACACTATCCAAACAGATGTACTAGACTGTAGGAATTGAACTGATTTGCTTATCAGATTGACTAATTTGGTGTACTTTAAGACCGAGCGGAGATAGTCACTAGTTAGTAATCTAGGTTATATTTGCCAAACAAGGAAATATAGCATTGTTGCAGTATTCCACCTGTTAAATTAATTGATTCCTACATGTCATCCATAATAAGAGTTCTTCCCTAGAATCTGTGTTCCTTTAAATTTGCTTTCAAAACTACTTTAATTTTCTGCATTGTTTTCTTTACTTTTATAAAACCCTGATTTTCTATTCACTCAAACAATGAATCTTAAGATCATAGCTAGTACATATGATAGTTTCCCCACACAATTCCCCTGGATCGATAACCTTAGGGTTTACAAATTTATTTGCCACTGTTTCTATAATTAATCTGTTAGAAATAACAGTGATCACAGTGGACTACGTGTCATGATGGGTCGAAGTTGTTCCAACAGTTACCAACGACTCCAAAGTCATCATCAAGTTCCTGCAAAAGCTCATAACGAGATTTGGGATGCCAAGAGCCTTGGTGAGCGATGGGGGATCCCATTTCTGCAACAAATGGCTTGCTTCTCTTCTTGCGAGGTACGGAGTCAAGCACTGAGTCACCACTCCATATCATCCTCAAGGGAATGGGCTGACGGAGCTGTCCAACCGAGAAATCAAGCAAATCTTGGAGAAGACAGTGAAGCAAAGTTAGGATTGGGCGGCAATACTCGATCAGGCATTATGGGCATACCGCACCGCCTACAAAACGCCCATTGGGACGTCACCATATCAGCTGATTTTGGGGAAGTCCTGTCACCTGCCCGTTGAGATGGAGCACAAGGCTTGGAGAGCACTGAAAGAACTGAATCTGGATTGGAAGACGGCTGCAGAAGAGCGCGCCATGGCATTGAACAAGCTGGAAGATTTTAGGGATGAAGCCTACGAGAACAATGTCATCTATAAAACACGAGCAAAGAGGTTTCACGACAAGGGGATTCGCTCACATGTGTTTCAATCAGGTGACAAAGTCCTCCTCTTCAAATTCCGTCTCCGCTTCATGCCCGAAAAGTTGCAATCAAAGTGGGTTGGACCATACACCGTGATATGTCAATTTCTGAACGGTGTAGTCAAGCTGGCTAGCCAAGATGGGAAAAACTTCAAGGTGAATGGGCAGAACCTTAAACCGTACTACACCCCACTCCAAATCGGAGCGGTGGAGAAGTACTACTTGAATCGCCCATGAAAGTCCAGGTATTGTCGAGCTAGCGATATAAAACCAAGCACTGGTTGGGAGGTAACCCAACAGTTTACTTCTTTCTTTACTTTCGTTATTTTAATTCAGTCTAGTTGAGTCATTAGGATTTGGTATTTTCAGTAAATTTTTCGAATTTTTGTTTAAAGTCCAGTGCTTTGTCGGGGCCACATCGATCGCTGCTATTTGGCATCGATCGACGTGTGTTTTTCGGCCACGTCGATCGACGTCCTTCAGCATCGATCGGCGAGAGAATTTTTGTCCACGTCGATCGATGGGAGGCCCTCGTCGATCGACGCGAGGTTTTTTGAGCACAAACAGAGACGGGTTTTTAAACCCTTTTCCCCTCATTTTTTCCTCACAAACACAAACGCACGACTTCTCCCTCTCTCTCAAACACCCACCTCGAAACTTTTCTCCAAAAACTCGCCGCTACAACCACGGGGTATGTATTCTAGATCCTTCCACTTCGATTACTTCATGTGCTTTGAATGATTTGAGCATGATTTTGATGAAAATTGAACTTTGGAGCCCTAGTCTCAATTTTTGCCATTTTGTCGATTTTGTTGCAACTCATCATGATTATTCGATATGGGTAGTTGTTCTAGTTGATATACTTGCTTTTGGTGAATGTGTAGCTTTGGATTTCATTGAATTTGATTCTTGCTAGTTTGGGGGATAATTCCAATTGGAGGTGATTTGCTAATCCTGCTATTTTGGGGTGAAATTCTTTCGATTAAAGATGGAATATGCTAGGATGGAGTATGAATTGCATGAATGTCGAACCAATTTTGCTTGGGTAGATGCATTTTGTGGATAATTGCAAATTTTTTGTTGTAGTAATGTTTGGGAATTTTTGTGAAGTACAGTGATGAGCATTGACATTTTTCCTACTACCCTTGCAGTTCATTATGGACTTTCGACCCACCTTTGCTAACCGGGCTGCAGAGAAACACTACAAAAAATTCACAAGCTCCGAGTTCACAGTCCGGCAGACACTTTACCCATGCCCTGAGACGATGGATAGGCTGGGGATTCGAGCTAACGTGGAGGCCCTATTGGAGAAAGTAGATTGGAGTACATGGATGACAGCGCGGTGGCCGACATACCCATCGCTAGTGCTGGAATTTCTTGCCTCACTCCATGTCTACGAGGTTCAACCGGAGTCAGAGCCAACCACCATCTCCTTTCAACTTTTGAATGAACATTACGAGATGCCGAGGGATGTGCTTGAAGGCATTTGGGGAGTCCAAAACGGGGGGGATGGTTTTCCTCCCCCGAGTTTTGACATTGCCCGATTCTGGAGCCAAATTGCGGCTGAATCAAAGGAGGATTTACGGGAGTTCAACTCGGGAAATTTGAAAGCATCTTCCATCGACAACCCCGTGTTCCGCTATCTTCAGAGGTGCATGGGGGTGTCTATCACGGGCAGACATGAAAGCGCCAAGGCAAGAGTGGGGGAGCTGAACGCTATCTACTGCATGCTGTCGAGAGAAGAGTTCAGCTTCGCGGTGTTGGTCATGGACCACTGGAGGCATCAAATCAAGGCCTCCAAGGGCAACATTTGGAGCGGTGGATTGATTACCCCGATTGCGGAGCACGTGGGGATCGACTTGACCGACATCGCTGCTATCGAGGATTATAGCCGAGGACTTGGCACCGGACATCTGGTTCGGATGTTGATGCTTTCACCCCGGGAGGCAGGTTGGTCTTTGCGGATGTCCAATGGGGACAGGTTCCCACTTCCGTAGAGGGAGCTCACGCACGTCACAGATTATCACTTCTCTGATAACTGGTTAATGAGAACACCCTCCCACATGCGGCTCATGGTTTGCTCACGTGGAGGACCCGGCACCTCTAGACTTCGTCACCGACCGCTGACTCAGCCGGACCAGCGACCGCCACAGACCCCCCAGCAGAGCATGAGGATGAGGAGCGCGATGGAGGTGGAGAGGAGATTCCGGACCAGACCGGTGGACCTTCGTTCAGCCACTTTGCGGGAGAGTCTTCATCTTCCAGGGTGGATCTGGCGACGATCTATCAGTTCATGCAGCAGCAGGCTGCTTTGCAGACGGAGGAACACACTCGGCAGGTAGAGTTTTGCCATCACGTGACCACGACGGTCAACACCCTCGACATGCAGATGCAGCGCCTCCTCCTGAACACCCAGCCTGACTCAGTCTACCTCCGCCGCCAGCGTGAGCCCCAGGACCGCCGGCGGAGACTTCCCGTGTGGCTATCTCCTGATGTAGTGATGGAGGATCCTCCGGAGGAGGAATGAGGTACCATTTCCTTTTTCCTATCTAACTTTCAAACTTGTCCACTCCTTCGAGTGAAACAATTCTGGGGGGATGAGGATCAGAAAACAGAAACGTTTGTTATATTTTTATTTATGTTATTTTATTTTCGATTTCTTTGTTTTTCGTTTTTGTTTTTTCTGAACCATCACCATCCTTGTTCTTTTGCTTCAATGTGAATAATTGCTCTCTGCAAGGCTTTTCACTCAAATTAGTATTTTGAACTCTTGATTTGTGGTTCTAGTTCTGAATTGAATAGTCTTGAGCATTGTTTTAGGAGCTTTTGAACATAGGGCAGTCGGAACTACTTTTGATTATGTTGGTGTTGAGAATGATGACCTGTCTTTCCTTGAATAAGAATTATTGATTGATAATCGTGATATTTGCTGATTGAGAACGATAATCTGTGTGATAGAGTAGCCGATGATAGGAGCTGTTTTGCTTGATAAGTTGATCTTTGAAATATAAATTTTTGCATGATAACTGTTCAAAATTGGGTAATTATTGAGGAGTAACAAAAAAAAAAAATTTACCCTGTGTGAAATTTGAGCCATCTTCTCGTTTGATGAGTGACAAGGTTATTAGACCTACTTCCTAGAATTTGATGAATTTCTCTCTTGAGGTTACATTAAGTGTGGTAATAGGGTGAAAATGATTTTAGGCATGTTCTTTCGTAGCCCATCTCCCATACACTAACCTTTAATTTCCACTTGTAGCCCCTTTGAGCCTTGAATAAATATTTTTCTTTGATTAGAAGGGTTGATGAATAAGAGGATTGTGATTTATCGGATGGTGTGAATTGTGAGATTGTGATATGAGGCCGTGCGAAAAAATAAGGGTTCCCATAGGTAAATTAAGAAAAAGTGAACATGGAAAAAAAAAGAAGAAGATGAAAATAGAAGAGAAAAATGAGAAAATTCAGATGTTGTAGTTCACAAAATTTTGAAACAAATCCTAAGGGACCCTGAAAATTATAAAAGAGAAGGAACAAAATTGTGCTTGAGAAGAAAAAAAAATTATGTGGTTATGATATGCTTGGATTTTTGGGTTTGATTGCAATACTTTGAGTCACTTAGCCAAATATATCCCACCTTTTACGTAAACCACATTACAACCAAATTAAGACCTTTCTGATTCCCTGAAAAGCCGCACTAACAAGCAGTGGAGAGATGAGAAATTTGTCAAACCTATGGTGAGGTAAACTAAAACCTTGAATGAGTGAATCACAAACCTTTTACTTGATTGAGCGATGAGTGTAAACACTGCTCGGTGAGGTTCCTCCTCAATAATTTAACAATGAGAATGTGTTTGGATTGCATGATTTATATGAATGAGTGATACTTAGATTGCAAAAGAAGCTTGTAAGGCATTGCACACTTGTATCTGCATTTGATTCGATTTCTTTTCTATGAATTGATCGAGGACGATCAATGGGTTAAGTTTGGGGGAGTTGATAAGTTAGTGTTTTTACCAACTTATCTAGTTGTTCTTTGACTGATTGAGTGATGTGTAGACTGTTTTTAGTGTCTTTTTCGTGCTTGGATTGGCTTTTGTACTCGTAATATCGTGTTTGGTGAATCATGCAGGTTTTTAGTCGAAAACAGGGAAGAATCGAAAAAGTGCTCGAAGTCCAGGTCTACGTCGATCAATGCCAGGGCACGTCGATCGACGCAGACATCAGGGTGGAGCGATCGACGAGAGAAAAGGAGAGATCGACGGAAGCTGCGGAAACAAAGCTCACGTCGATCGACGCAAGGTGTGCATCGATCGACGAGGGTGTTCCAAGGTCATCAATCAATGCTGATCTCCAACGATCGACGCGACTACGGGATTTCCTAATCTGAACCTGATTTGAAGATAGAGACTTATCTAATCCTAGATGTTGTTTGATACATCTTTCATTATTATAAATAGCCATGTAAATTCGAATTTAAGGGTGGAAAATCAGTATAGCAATTAAGAGATTTTAGAGTTGATGATTTTAGAAGATTTCCAAGAGTTTTAGAGTTTATGTTTGAATACAGAATTTTGTGGGAAGACATTCAGACCCAAGTTTTTATGCAATTTAGGTTTTATTTTTCTTTGATGAATTTTACTATGAATATGTGTAACTAACTTCTTTCTCAGATTCTAGGGTTTCGAACTATCAATGTATGCATGTTTGATTAATTGAATTATTTTCCCTTTCCCTTCGTAGTTTGTGAAATCTGTGTTTATTCATAATCTTGAGTTTTCTGGCCACATCTTAGGATTAATTAGTTGATTACTTGAGACGTAACTGTAATGGTTTTCAATGGAAAGAGATTTTCACAATATAATTTGATTTCTTGTCGTAACTAAAGAAGATAAGTTATATGAATAGATCCGTAGAATTATGGAGTTAATTAATTCATCTTGAGACCGAGCGGAGATAGGTAATTAATTAATCTACTTTATGAATTGTCCAATAAAGAAGTTCATAATACTTTTTCTGATGTTTCACTACGAAGAGGAATTAAATTGGGAATTAATCAATTCATTCATTCATGTCATACTTGATAGGTAGATATCCCTGGAATCTGTACTTCTCATAATCGTTTCATCAAAAGTATTTTAATTTCCTGTTTAATCTAAATTTGCAAGTATTACAATTTTCGAAACAACAAAACCAAAATTTGATTTTCCTAACCAGTGTTTTGAGAACTTACGTTTTAGTAATTAAGGTTTTTCGTTACTTCTTTCCCCTAGGATTCGATAATTTTATTTGCCACTATATTATTAGCTTTGCTAAGTCACTGTTAAGTAATATTAGTGATCAATTGTATGCATAAATCTTCCGTGAATGTTGCAAACTCATCCAATAATAATAATCATTTAAAGAGAAATTTTTCTTCCGATGAGGATCAAACATATCTCTGGCACTTGAGACTAGGTCACATCAATCTAAAGAGGATTAAAAGATTAGCATGCCATGGGCTCTTGGATTCTTTTCAAGTGGTACCGCATCAAATCTCTGAACCCTGTATAGAGGGAAAGATGATGACCAGGCCTTTTAAGGCAAGTAGTCTTGATCCACTCTGACTTATGTGGACCAATGTCTACGCAAGCTCGTGGAGGTTATGATTACTTCGCCACATTCATTGACGATTACTCAAGATTCGGATATGTCTATTTGCTTTGCCACAAGTCTAAATCCTTTGAGAAATTCAAAGAGTTTAGGACTGAGGTAGAAAAGAAGCTAGGTAAGACTATCAAGACACTGCGATCAGATCGTGGTGGAGAATACCTCAGTAATGAGTTCTTACAGTACTTGTCAGACAACGGGATTACATCTCAGTGGACTGCACCAGGAACCCCTCAACAAAATGGTGTAGCGGAAAGAAGAAATAGAACTCTCTTGGAAATGGTCAGGTCGATGATGAGTTATGCAAGCTTGCCGATTTTGTTTTGGGGATATGCCTTGGAGACAATGGCCTATTTGCTTAACCTGGTACCTTCTAAATCAGTTCCTAAAATGCCTCCGGAACTCTGGTATGGGCGAAAGCCAAGTTTGAATAGAGTGAGGGTTTGGGGTTGTCCAGCATATGTGCTGACAATGGAACCTGATAAGTTAGAAAGTTGGTGTAAGCTGATGCTATTTGTAGGATATCCCACACAAACGAAAGGTGGTTACTTTTATTGTCCTGAGAATCAAAAAGTGGTTGTCAGTACCAACGCAAGATTCTTGGAGGATGAATATGTGAGAAACCACATATCCAAGAGTGAAATTATCCTCCACGAGCTTGAGGATAAGGAAGTGATTCCATCAGGAAAGCCCAGTGTGGTGGTAAATCCACCTGCAATAGGTGAGGCAATACCAACACTGCCATTAATGCAAGGTATGGGACCAATGGGTACTGTGCCAACTACTAACACGGTTCAGATGCCTCGTCCCAGTGGGAGGGTTGTCCACCAACCCGAGAGGTATATGTTCGTGGGAGAGTCCTCTGACTTGATCCCGGAAAACGAACTGGATGATACCGATCCCTGGACGTATGATGAGGCGGTATCTGATAAAGATGCAAACAAATGGCTGATCGCCATAGATTCGAAAATAGAATCCATTACGGCTATGGATGTATACCAGAAAACTAATTTGTCAGATGGCTATCGAGCCATAGGGTGCAAATGGGTATACAAAAGAAAGAAATGAGCGAATGGTGAAATTACAGCTTTCAAAGCAAGGCTTGTGGCGAAGGGTTATAGTCAAAATGAAGGTGTAGACTATGACGAGACCTTCTCACCGGTAGCCATGCTTAAGTCCATTCGAATTCTCCTAGCCATAGCAGCACATAAGGACCAAGAAATCTGGCAGATGGATGTCAAAACCGCATTTCTAAATGGGTACCTTGAAGAAGGTAGGGACATCTATATGCAACAACCAGAAGGTTATGTGCAGAAGGGCGAAGAACATTTGGTCTGGAAGCTTAAGAAGTTGCTGTATAGACTTAAACAAGCTTCGCGGTCATGGATTCTGCGTTTTGATGAAGTGATTAAATCCTATGGATTTTCACAATGTTCAAACGAGAGTTGCGTGTACCGTCTATGTGTCAGTGGAAGCGTGGTGTTCCTTGCACTTTATGTAGATGATATTCTCCTATTTGGCGACAATGTGGAAGTATTGTCGGGCATAAAGGGGTGGTTATCCGAACAGTTTCATATGAAGGACCTTGGGGAGGCAGGATACATCCTAGGGGTAAAAGTATTGCGGGAGCGCAATAAGAGGATGCTGACCTTGTCTTAAGGATCATATGTGGATACTGTGATTGTCCGTTTCAGCATGCAAACTGCCAAGAAAGGTTTGTTACCCTTCAGACATGGCATACATCTTTCCAAGGATCAGTGTCCGGTGACACAAAAGGAGAAAGATGAGATGAGCAACGTATTGTTTGCATCGGCGGTGGGTAGCCTCATGTATGCAATGCTATGTACGAGGCCAGATATCTGCTTTGTTGTAAGCATGGTAGCAAGATATCAGTCTAACCCTGGACAGGTGCATTGGACCGCGGTAAAGCACATACTCTAGTACTTGAAATGGACTAGAGTCTATCAGTGCGAGGAGTTGTGCCCTATGGGTTATACGGATTCGGATTTCCAGGCGGACCGAGATAAAAATAAGTCCACCTTTGGCTATGTCTTTACATTGGGATGTGGGGCCATATCATGGAGGAGTGCAAAGCGGAAGTGCATTGCTGACTCCACCATGGAAGCAGAATATGTGGCAGCTTCTGAAGCTTCGAAAGAAGCAGTATGGTTTTGAAAATTCCTTTTGGAGTTGGACGTGATTCCTAAGTTGCCCACAACTATCACGGTATATTGTCATAATTCAGGAGCTGTGGCTAATTCAAAGGAACCACAAACTCACAGAGATACAAAACACATTGAGAGGAAGTACCATATTATACGAGAAATCGTAGCAAGGGGTGATGTGCTGGTAGAGAAGATTGATACAAAAAAATCATCTAACGGATCCATTCACAAAAGCTCTGCCTTAAAAGGTCTACGAGATGCATGTACGTAACATTGGGCTGAGGGCAAAGCCAGCCACGTAGAATGATTGATGTAATAGCTAGATTAGTTTAGACACGTTATACTCTGGAAAGCACCTGTATAATGCTTTGAGTATAAGTGGGAGATTGATGGATTTATATACTGAAAGCATTATGATTGGTATATTATGTACAAGGTCGATTGGTTAATATACTAGGAATCATAAATGTTGTATGTTCATCTCCTGTCTGAATTAACAAACATGTGTCGCAAACGCAATTATCCTCTTATCTCATTGATAGAAAGATCATACGGTGTGTAGTAGATCACGAAAGATTGTATGGATCGTTTGACGTAGCGAGATATAAATAGTTATCACAGTTGAGACAGTTCCAGGATAAATTGTCGGTGTAGGTTGCAGCATACGCAGTAATAAGCATCTTATCTTGGATGACTTGGTATGCTGGTGTGGGGAACACATTGATAAGGACCTAAGTCGAGATCGATTCTTTTATTTGACATTAAAAGAATCTAGATCTTTATGGCTTGATGAGATCCTAAGCCTATATGAAGGTACAAAAGTATATGCAGATTGTGTATTACTTTGAGTTGCAGTGAAAGGCTCTGATTGAGCTTGTATATCTGTATCTTGGGTAATAGCAGTTTGTGTATGACTGTCTGGTACTGGAACTAGGTAACCACATCCAGTATAGGATGGTGACATTCCCTGAGCAGCTCAAAAGGTTCGTTATGCTAAAGTCCTACAGGCTGATTAAGTTCAAGCATAAGTGAAAAGGTTTGAGTGGATTGACTCAAGAATATAAGATGTTAATTAATTAAATAGCTTGTCAGAGCTTAAATTAATTAACGAATTTCTGTAACCTTAAATGTGGGGATATACCGAGCCCATGCAACCCGTTCCTCAAAATGTGGTAGCAAATAGGTAGGACAGTATTGATTCTCTGGTGGAATGAATCAATATTAATTAATTAATTATATTCAGGGTTGAATATGGGAATTAATTAATTGATAGGCCTTATTTGATATTTGCATTCTGGTCCCTGGTCTGGCCCATGAAACTCAGGCCCAATAGAAGTCTAGTATTTTCCTATAAATAGACCTCAGTTCCTCATATTTCAACACACCACAAGATCATAAGTTGCAACACAGCAAACCAGTATTTGGGAGCTGTGGTGATCGACTGATCTGAGAAACGAGGAGGAAATTTTACTTCTCAACCGGGCAAGGAATTTGAAGGGAATCTTCACCAGATATTCGGATTGGAGTTGGGATATAGAACAGAAGATCAGATCAGGAGGATCTTCTTTCTTCTCTCCCTCTTTGTTTTTGAAAATAATTGCTTTATTTTCTTAGATTTAATTCCTCAATATGTTAGGAATTAATCTTGGTGCGTGGGAAAGGATCAAGGATCAAATCTCTACGCACTCGTTCTTCAGGTTTCTACAATCCAGGTATTCTGCATAAACCCCCTTATGCATATTCAATAGGAGCATGCTAGGATTAATCATAGGCATAGAAATTTATTTTTGATATTCCAATTAACGATCCTTAGCAAACGGACTTCGTGATTCAGTTCACGAATCCCTTCACATGGTTCACAAACCTTCTCGGAGTTGAACTTAAGTTGAGGAACACATTTGACTGCATTGGACATGAGAAGTTTTCTCATGCTTCTCAAGCTGGCATGTCCAATCTTTTGATGCCAGATTTCACATTCATCGGTCTTAGTCATTAGGCATCTTCCTTCTTGGTTAGCTTGGTAGAAATTATCGTTGGATCGATTTTGAACATCATGCATTTGTTTGACTTGTCATAAACTTCACAAGTGTCTTTATCAAACTTGGCTGTCATCCCATCATCGCATAGTTGGCTAATGCTGATCAAGTTAGCCGCCGAACCTTCAACATACAAAACGTGTTGAAGTTTGGGAAACTCTGACACATTCAGTGTTCCCTTTCCAGTGATTTTACCCTTTACTCCACCTCTATATGTGACTGAGCCTTTGTTAACTTCAGTGAAGTCGCTAAGACATGATCGATCACCAGTCATATGCCTGGAACATCCACTATCGAAATACCATGTTCCTGCAATGTTAGTTTTCAAGGAGGTATACACAACAAGACAGTGATAATCCTTCTTAGAAGTCAATTTCCTATTCTCATCAGCAATCCTAACCCTATAGAAAGGTTTAATATGACCAATTCAGTTGCAGTAATGACATATAAAGACCTTTGACTTTTCTTTGACAAGCTTCTCGGAGGTGTTAGACTCTTCCTTAGTGAATTTAACAATATCCTATTCAGAGTTAAACATTTCCGTATAGACAGAATTAAGCTTGTCATAATCAAGATCACTATCATCAGAGACTTTAACTGACAAGATCTCATCAAGTTCATCTTTGCCCCGATTGGTTTTATCAAAAACCAAGTCAGCATCATGTACCTCTTCCTTTAACTTTGACACCTCCAGGTCCTTTAGAGTGAGTAGTGCTTCCAGTTTGTTGATCTGGCATTGTAACTTAATGTTCTCTTCTCTTAGTTCATCAATTTCTTTAGATTGTTCCTCATACTTCTTATCAACCATGTTGAAATGACTGCAGATTTGATCCATCTCTCTTGATGTTGCAGGAAATGCTGGATTGATACACATGTCAACCACTGAACTTTCTGAGGGAGAGAGAGTGTTAGTGTCAGACTGTAAAAACCAATTTGTAACATTCTCAATGGGTAAAACATTTGAGACTGATCTTTCAACTGGATCTTCTTCCATAGGTTGCTCTTCCTCTTCATCATCAGATTCTTAAAAATCCATTAGTTCTTCATAATTCTTTATTGTCACGTACAACATGACTTGATTGGAATGTTCAGGTTCATCCTCAGTGTCAGAGTCATCATTGAGGGTTGTGTTAAAGTTTAACTTTAGCCTTTGTTGCACCATCGGACACTCATATGCATAGTGACCTATACCTGAACAACTGTGACATTTCACACTTTCATAAGTAGATGGATCAGAAAAATGATTAATACCTCTTTTTAAGGATGAACCGTTCCCTCTTTTGGACAAACTTGAGGAGCTGTTGGAGAAACTCGATGGTGTTGAAGAGGTAGAACTTCCCTTTGTGAAATTATTGTTTCCTTTCTTCATAGTTTTCACAAACTTGTTGAACCGTTTTGTAAGGAGCGCTAGGCTTAGACTTTCCTCATCAACAACATCATCATCATCCGACTCCTCTTGAATGGTTAACCTTTGTTTATTGGATGATTCTTTGACACCACTCTTTCATCATGTAACGCAATTCTTTTTGAGCTTTTGGTTTGTATTCCTGCATTTGATCAGTCAGGTTCATCTCAAATGTTGTGAGGATACTCACCAATTCAGCAATTTCCAAGGCCTCAACATTTCGAGCTTCTTCAATAGCGGAGATTTTGATGTTGAACCTTTCAGGGAGTGACCTCAACATCTTGCTTACTTGTCTCTCATTGCTAAATGGTTCTCCCAATGCTTGAGTTTGATTAGCCATAGCCGCCACCTTTTCATAATATTTGGAAATTGTTTCTTCTTCAGCCATTCGAAGATTTTCAAATTTTGTTTTTAGAAGTCTCATCCTGGTCTTTCTAACACTTTTTGTTCCCTCCCTTTTCCCTTACAAGATGAGCCATGCCTCCTTTTCCTCAGAACAACTTGAAATTAACCTGAAAGAAGGAACATCAACTGAAACAAAAATTGCATTAAGTGCTTTAGAATTACAATTCGACACCAGTCGTTTTTTAGCCGTCCATTGCCCTTAAGGTTTAGCCACCATGATTGTTTGTGTTGGGTTTTCTGGATCTGGAATCTCAATTTTTGGCGATGTTCAGCCATCCAAAACGGCAACCCACGATCTTTCATCAATTGACTTTATGTACATTCTTATGCGAGACTTCCATAGAGCATAGTTGCTTCCATCACTCTCACGGATCGGAGGTCAACACGCTACACTTCAGCTATTCATTTATGGTAAACTACACTCAGGAACAAATACTTAGTCCGTCAAGTAGAGCCTCTAATACCAATTGAAAGAATTTAGTGCCCGAATTACCAAAAATGCTTAGGAGTTAGAGTTAGAGTTTAGAAAAGTTTGAAACAGTGGAATTAAAAAATTTTACGGGTTTATTTCTAACCATGAGTGCTTCACGACAAACATGGTTTTACTATGGAATTTGAAGTTACACAGCAAAACGAAAATACAAAAATATTAAATTTCTTCTTGGTTCTCTCCCTTGAAGAAATTCAACTAAAGCTCACAAAGAATTTAACACAAACAAAACTAAAAGCTCATCTACCGTGGATTCACTCTCTAGAGATAAATTCCACCTTCATCTTGTTGGACTTGTGCTGAATGATTCGTGAGGGTGAGATCCGAATGCCTTGAAGAACTTCTCTTAATACTCTAGCTCAATCTTGATCGCTCAACTTCTTCAATCCTCGGTTCTCCTATTTATTCCGACTTCTTAGAGCGCACGTTCCCAATGGCCACGCTTAAAGTCATGGCCTTGATCACTTTCCACATCCACCTACTTTGTAGCACAATCTCGAAGCTCCACTAAGACTCACGTGGGGTGGTTTTATGTTGTGGAGGCACTCCCTTTATTTTCCTAAAAGATAAAATAAAAGATAATAATAATAATATATGGTTAGAAATAATAGTATACAGGATCCCAGATATTTAGGATCTAAGAAAAACTGAAATTAGGGTTTAGATAAACATCCCTGAAAAATAGGGAACGATTGTAACTGTCATGTTACAGCAAGGAAGGGTATGTGTAACACATAGGTGTCAAAGTGTTAGTGTTAGACTTTTGAAAAGTCTAACACTGACACCAACACTTTCCTATTATTTACTAGTGCGCACATAATAAATCATATCATACGAGATTATAATAAATAAAATAAAAATTCTTGTGACCCCTTGATGAAATTACATGCGAAATAAAAAATAAACATATTTATTACAAGGATTTAATTTAATACAGATCTTCAAACTGGGCTCCCACTCTTTAATTTGAAATCTGCAATTTTTGGGCTGAAAAAATACAGCAGCTTGGGCTAGGAATAAGGGTTCCAAGCCCACTAGGTTGTAAAACCATAATTTCAGTATAAACCCTAATTTCCAGCAGTTCGGGCCGCCTCCGAACCTGCTAGGCCCGAGCAACCCAAACCATTGCAAACCCTATTTGCTACAAACCCTAGCTACTATTAGGCTTGCAGCCGTGATAGTGCGTTTCGTAA
>JAPKLW010003059.1:14352-26895 GCA_026898455.1 Plectranthus barbatus | reverse complement strand
GTGAGCAAATCCACATCAGTAAAATGCACAAAGTGAGTGTTTATCAAGCCGCCGCCTTTTTTTCAACCAACAACCGCTGGCACAACCTGCAGGAGTTGCCTCTACTACTTCCACAGCTATCACCGCCGGTGACGCAGATCAGACGCTCGCCGGCCATGCCTGCTGCCTCTGTCATTGGTGCCTACGCGAGGCTGCAAACCTTGCTGGGACAGTCACCGAGGATGCAACTAGCGCGCGCTCTAGCCATAGTCGTGCACCCAGAGCTGCCACTGCACGACCCGCAACAATGGCCAGAGCCTATTGCTTCGGGTGGCTGTTGTGCAGACAGCCAACACAAAAATCAAAATTTGGCAAGGAGGAAGAAGGTTGCAGCTGCAACGTGCAGAGATCCGCCGCATGCCGCCTGCGCGCGGCCACAGCATCGCCAGCCATTGTTAGATGACCTCTGTCGCCAGCCAATGTCGTGCGCCGCCTACGCGCCGTTGTGTTATCGCTGGAAAGTGGTTTACCACATTTTTCTATCGTTGTTCTTCGTTCTCTCCGTTTTCTCCGGTTTACAAATTGAATAAAAAATACAAAAAATAGATCTAATCTATAATATATTTTTCCTAGCAATCTAATCGCAAATTTTCTTACAATAAAAACAAATCCTAAACCAAAGAGGGGCCACGAGAACAAGAACATCCACGATAAATAAATCCATCCACGATAAATTAAATAACATGCATAAACTGAATGTCAATATTTATTTTCTGACAGAGCCATAAAATACGAACCTGACTCTGATACCAATCGTAGGAACTGAGTCTACAGTAGGCGATATGAATCGCCATTTATTTCTTAACCCCAGATTTGATTTATGGAATATCAAAATAAATTCTATGACAAACAGTAAATGCCCTATGCATTCTCCATACGTAGATTCAAAGGAATACCTCAATTCCTGTGGATTGAATAACGGCGGTAGATGGTTGATGGTGTTCCTTCAAATCTGATCTTCTGATCTGTTCCCTTGCTCGATCTAGAAATCTTGTGAGGATGCTCTACCGGATTGAAACGGCACTGGAGGAACTCAATTTCTCCTTTCCCTCTCTACTGCAGTCAGTCGCCCACTCTCTCTAGGGTTTCAGTTTTGTGAGACTGTAAACTTATGTGGGAATGAGAGAACTGATCTATTTATAGATCCAGAGATTGGGATATCAGGGTTTAATAAACCCTAATGGGCTCAGAGCATTATTGGGCCAGACCTGGGATTAAATGCAAATAATAAAGTGGGCCTCCTATTAATTAATTCGAAGTTCAAACCAGAACATAATTAATTAATAAACATTAATTCATGCCAGCAGAGAATTAATGTTGACCTACCCCTTTATTACCACGTTATTAGAAACGAGTAGCATTGACTTGATTAATCCTCATATTTAAGGTTTCAGACATTCATTAATTAATTCAGCATATGACAATTAGCTTAAGTTATAAAAGGTAGACTTTGCAGCTTTAAGTCAGAACGGCTTTGTGCCAGTCTGAGGAATCCTCTACTGGTTGATTCAAAGGACAAACAAGTGTGTTAGGAACATTGTTAGATGTTGGGAATTATCCCTAAAATCTCCCTTAGGACTTATTTGTAAAAGGTTTTGTTGGATCAAACCTTATTTAGTTGGTCGATCATTTGCTGAAATCTAGAGAGTCTAACACAACTTGTAAAGTCATGTATAAGTTGTACATCGAGTTGTAATAGACTAGTATGCTGAGAAGAATCCCTAGCAGACACAAAGCAGATGATATCAGCATTCGACTCACAAACTGCTAGAGAAGCAAGCGAACAAAGGATCACTTGCAAATGGCTGAAAGAACGCTAGACAGAATGCTAAGATGATTAGCATTCGGATCTTACATATGTTAGCATTCGGATCTTTCAGCAATGGATAAAGTATCGTAGACAACGGAAGTCAAAGGATCACAAGGAATATACTTTTAGCAGATTCTAGCGTACCAAAACAAGAACCAAATTCGAAGCCAGACTGCCACTCTGACAGAAAGCTCACGCAAAAGGATAAGACTTTCCTGAAGTGGCTAGGAAAGTACAAGTCAAAAACAAAAGTGAGTGCCACAGACAAAGCTCTTTCAGATCAAGGAGCCGTTGAGTCTAACGGATAAGGAGATTCAAAGTTTGAATCTCCACCTATAAAAGACAGTCTCAAAGATGAGATTAAAGAGACTACTTCAAGCCGGTTTTACAACTTACAATAGCTCTTCTCACTTTACTCATTCACGAACGTTCAAGCTAGAGATTCCTTTGACAAAGTGAACTTTAAAAGTAGTCAGTTGAGAGCTGTGCTAAAGTTTATCAAAAAGCTCCCAACAACCAGAAGTGTCGCTCATTGAAGTACTGACACTCCATTGAAGATATTCTTGATTGCATTCAAGGATATTTCAATCATTGAGATTCCTTTCTTTTAGAAAAGAATCTAACAGTAGAACACCTGAAAAGGTTAAGACTAGAACGGGCGTCTAGCCACACTCAAGGAAAATGATATACAATATACCAGAAATATTGTTTAAGATAAATTGGAGTATTGATCCTATTTATAGATGTATAAGAGCTGAATAACTCTGTATAGACTATAGTAGATGATATTCAAATTTTGAAAACAACCGCCACAATTTTGAATCATAAATTTGGATGTTGATGCCGACTGCTCTACACCATACCATATACATGAATTTGCAGTCTGACACCGTACAATATACATGACTTTTTCGAATTTGGTTGGAATTTTGCCGCTCGAGCTACAGTTTTCTACTGCTTTCATTTAGTATTATTAGTAGATTAGATTTAATTATTTTTTAATTATATAAAGTACTTAATGGTAATTAATATATTCAAAATATATTATTTCCATAACCACCTCCTAAAATCTCTCCTCCATAATTTTCAATCAAAATTATACATAAAAATCAAATATAATTTTTTATTTAAATACTTCGACATTCGTCAGCATCTGCAACAACGCCGATGACGCTTTGCACCCGCTTCCAGGAAAAGTGACGGCAACAAGCAACGTTAATTCCCAAGTCAGCGGAGGAAATTCGAAAGAGGATTATCCGTTGGGAACTTGCCATTAGAAATGCAAGTTTGCTGATTTTTGTTAGTTCTCTCATAATTTCACTTTAATATAATTTACAATCTTAATTGTTGGTTGTTGATTGAGATTAAATTTGCCATCAGAAGCACAATTCACTTAAATTATTTCTTATAATTTGCAAGTGATCTATTATTTTTTTAAATAATTATGATATACTTCCTGTTATGCAATTAGGTGGTGCGACATAAATTCGGCGGTACTGGTAGTGATTCGAATTGTTGTTTTTCATGTTCATGTGAACACAGTTGGCAAATGTTTTTTTTTCATTCACTCATTATTGCACGTTTCGATTTTATTTAAGATGGTTTTTTCAAAACTTTGTACGTCAAAGCCATGTGAACGTGCATCACGTAATACTTTAAATTCGACTATTTATAATCATATATAGTTTCATTAATTTACAGTTAAAGTTGCATTTATTCACGTATTCTAAGTAAAGTTTTTATTTTTGCAGTTATTGATACACCAATTGTTCAGAGCTCATTGAAACAATTCAAGGGACACACTTTTCGGACTTTAGATGATGAGGTTGAGTATTATAGAGAATATGTAAAAATTATTGGATTTGATATTCATCTATCGAGTTCAAAGAAGAAGTAGAATGTCTTAATTACGTAGTTGCGATAATTAAGCCTGCAAACGTGCATTGATTAAGCCTTAAATCATGCAACTTTCGACGAAGTATAAATATTGTTATAATTTTGAATTCGACAATAAAAAAATTGATACTATTAAGTTGCATTAAATACGCCTTTAATTGTGCATCGTACAAGTATTCATACTTGCATGAATACAACTATTTTTTATGTTTAATGCAACTAAGTGCTGTGTAATACTATGTATTATAATTGTGCTTCATGTTTTAAGATACTGCAACAAATTAGTTTATATAATGTAACTATTTTTGATAAATAATACAACTTTTCATGTAAACAAAATCAAAATTCGCGAAAATTAGGGATAGTGACGTATAAATTTATTTTTTAAAAAATTAAATAAATTGTAAAATTTTGCTTAAAATTTGAAATTAATGAAGAAAAATAAAATAATTTTTGAGATGTTGATAATTCAGGGATCAAATGCCACAAAATTAGGAAGGAAAGATAAGTTATTTTGAAATGCAATAACTTAGGAATCAAATCCCATGAAAATTTAGGAAAGAAAAATCATGCAAATATAAATATGATGCCAAAATGACAAAAAAATGTCCAAATAATGCAACTTTTTTGCCTTATTACTGCAACAAATTTTTAAATTTAAAATATTTAATCTTATATCACATCTAAAATGTGGTTGCCACTATAACACACCCCATCTACCCAAGAACTCACAAGTAAACCCAAAAAATATGAAAATCCATGTACAACTCTTTTTCAACCCTACCCATTATTTCAAATTCAAAATCTTGAATTAAATTAACTTTTAAGAAATGTAAAAAACGCACAAGTTAATATTTCTCTTTCCACTGCAAATTGGTGTTGCACATATCTGTGTTCAGTTCACAATCCCGCTATGATAAATCTCTTTGTTCCTCTCTTTAACCAGTTACTATTTGAACTCTACATATATTTCAGATTTTGAGTTTTATCTTATTTACTCCTAAACACTAGATACGAGAATATTATATGGAATGAGAGTGCTTTCCTATCATCCAATCTTTTTTGGTGATTGAAATTTGGGTTTAGTTAATTGTATAGTTATGGAGATATTGGATGTCAAAGATTTCGCAGACTTCTGAGCATCTCAGCTTATGATTGGTAGTTTCTCTTTTTTAGCTCTCTCTAAATATTCACCTATTTTTATTTGTGTTTTATCCCTAAATGATTATTTTCTTAGTTTTTGGGATTTGCCGACTTATGCGATATCTCTAGTAGTCAGTTTTTGTTTTTCTTTTCCAACTATGTATAAATTTTTCAACACTTTCTGTTTCTGTTTTATTCCTTGAATGATTATTTTGTTAGTTTTGTTATAGTGTGGGTTTTTTTATTGGATTTACACCCCAATGTGGATGAATATATAAGTGGGGTCAATTCTTCACCTTTGACCATAATTTTAAGTAAAGTTAGGACTTCATCACTTATGTGCCTCACAATTTTGGGCTTCACAACTTGTGCAACAGCTTGGCTTCTGGTATGATAATTAGCTACTTTAGGTCCGTGTTTTTACCACTGAATTCATTATTTGTTAGTTTTGGGCATTCATCTTTATGAATTAAGGGTGAGTGTGATTCCAACTGGAATTTGCACTTGCGTTTTTCAAAATTTCATTTGTTTGTGTTGCTCTCTAAGCCATGTGTTCAAAACTTCCGAGTCTTGTGATTTTTATAATATTTTTTTGAGTTATAAATATTTTTTTGTGTCTACGTGAAGTGCTACATTTTGATAAAACAAGCTTTCAGAGTTTAATAGATTATTTTACTTGATAACTTCTTGCTCTTCAAGTTCAAGTAATAAGTGTTTTAAGGTTTCACATGAAATTAGTAATTGAGAATCTTATTGCCTATTTTTCAAAATGTGTTCTTTGTTGTCTGTAAATTCCTAACATCTATAGAACATGTTATTGTATAAGGAATTAACAATTGCACAATTGCAAGAGTGAGTTGTTATGGAATCAATAATTTATGTCCAACTTTTGCTATTATAATTTTGATTGACATTTTCTATAATTTATTGTAAATGTTATTGGTTTATATATGAGATTTTTATCGAGCATTTATTTTTATTAAAGAGCTGTATTTATAATCGATCATGGGAATATTGTTACTTCAACGAGATACAAAAAAAATCATAATGAAACTAATAGGCCCAATGAAGTTTTTGGATAGATATTCCTTTTAATTATAATTGTTGTTATGTAGAGCTATATTATGTTGTTTCTACATAAAGGTTCAACAAATAAAAAATAAAGTTCTCACCAAATTGAAATATCTTTGATTTCCTAAATATGTAATATTTTCTTATATTCCCTCAGTTGCAATCATATTGTTACCTTTTTCAATTCAATTTGTCATCATGCAACTGAGTGAATAGACATCATAAAATTATTTGCAATCAAGGATCTTTATTTTGTTCGAGTGAGAGCTCCTATTTTTAACTTCCAGAGTTAATGATTTTCAAATGTAACTAAAAAGTTCATGATATTTTCATTTTAATGAGTTTTGTTCTGTCCTAGATCAAAATTATAAAACATTTGAGTTTTTTTTTGGCTATATTATGAGCAAAGTTGTAAGCTTGAAGTAGTTTGTGAAGATCTTATTCTAATAACAAAAAGTTGTATTTTTTACTCTATCATAATTTATTGAAATGTAAACTTAATGTTATTGTCACTAATTTCTTTTATAACCAAATTTATTTAAAAATATATTTGATTACCTAATCTATAATGCTATCGCGCATTTATATGCATACTTTAAATGTTATATTTAAAAGAATGTCTCAAACCTTATAATATGAATGTCTATTGAGTAATATCTAAAATATGTAAATATATTATGGGAGTGGTTTTGGTGAGAAAAAGTCCCCCGTGAGAAATGAGAAAGTTTTTTGATTATGTTTACCACGTTGCTTAAATACTATATTAGTATTCAAGCAATGTGGTAAACATATTCAAACAACGTGGGTATTTGAAAAACATGATAAACATAATCGAACAACTTTCTTATTTTCACATGGAAAATTTTTCTCACGTGATCTCATCACTATGTACTATTAACTTAAATATATAATATAAATATGTGCAGCGTATGGGTGTAATTATAGTATTTAATTACTACATCGAAACAAATTCACCGATTAACACATGTTATAATTATGGATGTCAAGTAAGCACGAGATTGACAGATTGACCTAAATAATCCAAGCTAAATATCGGGTCAAGATTTAAAAATTTTAAAGTTTTCAAACATTGAGCTAAATGGGTTGGACCAATTGGGTCACATGCTGATATCGATCGAGAAAAAAATTTAAGTAATAATTTTTATATAAAAAATAGGTTTGATAAAGAAGAAAATAAAAGAAATGATTTTAAATACCAAAAATTATAAACACATCCACAAAATAGCAAATTTCATTCAAATCGAGAAAATTTGTCGAATCAAAGCAATGATAAGCCTTAATTTTGGTGAAAAGTGCAGCTGATTTCTTATTATACTATTTTCCCTTGATTTTGATGATCACTTTCTTCTATAACTTAATAAAATATAATATATTTGGCAATTCAAGATGTATGAAGGGGATTGTTGGGAATTATAGTGAATCTCTACTTTTCGTTATATTGATTAGTTTTGATGTGTCAAGCCGACTTTACCGTCAGTTACATTATATTGAACTGACTATTCAGCTTGTAGACTTGTAAAATCTTGTATAGAATCATCAAGTTGTAATAGAACATTCTAGTCATCAGTTGAAACAAACGTCAGTTTTGACGAAGAGAATTTGTTGTAATGCTCGAAGAAACTGACAAACATTCTAACTGGTAGAAGATCTGGAGTAAAGTTAGCTTTGACATGAAAAACGACTGACAAGTGATAAAAGGAAATATGTCTAAAGAAGAGTTAAAGATAAGTTTGAAGAAGTCTAAGGAATCAACACACTTTAGATTCCTAAGGCATTTGAAAAAGAGTCCTTCTGAGCAAGGACAAAAGTATACCTGCTCTGCCGTCTATAACGACGTGATAGAGCAAACTTTTCACATAAATTTATGGATACCCAATCACATCGACAATGACTCTTCTACTTCTCTCTGAATATAAGTAAGCCACAAAAAACTTCGAAGGAAAGGTTACAAAATCACAAACAATCTAAGTGAAATAATGTACAAGCTTCCAAGCACGAATCCACTCAAGTACTTTCAAAGCTCAATCATTTTCCGTGTCGCATTACATGAGACTATTAGCACTCTTTGCTAGAGTTACCTTCCAGAGTTCACTCTTCTTATAGGTGAATTAGAGACCTGTTTCTGAACTCCTTTCAAAAACCAACACTCAAGATAACCATTTACTATGTTTTGTAAATAACTAAAACACACAACACCTTCCAGCGAGAAAGGTCTGGCGATGCGTTCGTGGTAAAGCCGATCGACCTGAAGAGAGCAAACTCAAGTGGACTTGCTAAGTGTGCATGCAGCCTAAAGGACGTAACAACTTCTCGCGACCGAAATAGATCGGTGGCATGACTTGCAAATATGTTCTAGTTATTCTGATGCATCTGGCGATCGAAGAGTGGACATTAGATCACCTGGCATCCGAACCACTATAAATATCAGGTGTCCTTTACTACTGTCTATTTCTATTCTTAGTTTTACTTGCTAATTTTGAAACCCAACAACTCACAAGTTTTTGGAGTGTATTTCGAAATTAACTAATGAATACTCGTGAACTAAAACATTTTTAGAGTTCCAACCAACTTGAGAATGAGTCAGCTGGGACTATCCCTACTTAAATCCCTTCCGCTACGCATTTATATTCTAAAGTTTTGGGACCAACAAATGGTATCAAAGCAATTGGTCTACACGACTAGCTATTTTTATTCACATTGGACTTGATCCATTTTCTTGCATATTTTCTTCTTGTAGCAATCAAGTTATCTCTCTCAAAGATGAATACATACAAGATGCCACATTTTTTTGTGGAGAAGTACACTGGCTGGAAGAAGCATGTCATCATACATCTAAGGAGTCAACATCCAACGATGTGGGATTTACCGACCCAAGGGCCTTTAAAGATTACTAAATTCAACACTGGAGTTGTAGTGATCCGGTGCAGGAGCAGGGAGTGAACGCTGGTACAAAGAAGTACGGATAATGAGCAGCTCCCGTAAGACTTCCATTAGTTGAGCGGAGGGTGACATAAATGAACCGGGATCACACCGGAACGAGAGGGATTCTTGGGCTATACAGGAATGGGACTGTATAGCTGAAGAGAGCATAAAGAATATGATTGGTGCTACTCATACCAACATAATGCATTATATTTTTCGGCACTCATTATAAGAAAACCCCAATGTTAAGTGTGCTTGACCTGGGGTAGAACTAAGATAGGTGACCCCCTGGGAAGTTTCTCAGGGTGCGTGTGAGTGAGGACAAAGCACGCTGGGAAAGACTTGTGTTGGTCTATGGAGTCAACCATCAATCAGGAAGCAGGTCCAGATCATTGATGGATAACATAGCTGACTTCGAATGCTCGTTCGGGCCTTGGTATCAGAGCCGAACCTCTCCTAATACGGTGTGGTTTGGGGACGAACAAGGCAGAAGTTAGTGGGCATGTAGTGACCCGGTGCCAGAGCAGGGAGTGAACACTGATAAAAAGAAGCACAAACAATGAGCGGATCCCGTAGTTGAGTAGAGGGCGACACGAATGAACTAGGCTCACGCCGAAATGAGAGGGATCCTGAGGCTATATAGGAATAAGATTGTATAACTAAAAAGAGCTTAAAGGATTTGATAGGTGCTACTCATACTGACATGGTGCATCATCTTTTCCGGCACTCATTCTAGGAAAACCCCAATGTTAAACGTGCTTGACCTAGGGTAGAACTAAGATGGTGACCCCCTATGAAGTTTCTCAGGGTGCGTGTGAATGAGGACAAAACATGCTGGGAAGGACTTGTATTAGTTTGTGGGGTCAACTGTCAGTCAAAGAAACCAATCTTTAAGAAACGATCTATCAAAGATCCCCGTAAAGGAGTTGTTTGCGCGACTGCACACCCATTAATGGGATATCACAATGGCAAATAAAAATGAGGCCTCACGTTCAAACCAAGTTGCCCTCCACGTAATAGGAAGATGCAACTCTTTTTGTTAAAAAGTGTTTCCCAATTAGTAGAATCATGCCTGAATATGTGCTTGAAAAGATAGTTGAGTTTACACCTAATTGATCAACTGAGTTATCCACATTTAAGAAGGATGATGAAGAGAAATTTGTTCAAGAGTTGGAAGAACAAATGAGAAAACTGACAAGATTGCTTGAAAAAACAAAGAATAAGTCGGCTAAAGAAGACAAATCAATAGAGTGGAAGAAATTTACAAAGTGTCCTTAGATAATTTGATATGAATGCCGCTCACTAGACCACCTGAAGTTTGACTGCACAAAAGTGGATAAAGAAGAAAGGGGACGACTAAAAAGAGCTTCGAAAGGAGGGCAACTGAAGCTTATGCCAAAGTGATGGTCACCAGAACTGAGATGCCAGAGATTGATGATAATGATGACGGAGCATTCAGCTCTGACTATAAGTCAGATGAAGACGCATTGCTAGCATTCATCACCAGAGCGTACATAATGGAAACTGAGGAGGTTCCGTTCGAAGAAAGTCAGTTAGTTGATGACACAACTGACAATAATGAACATGTAAAGAGCAATGACTGCAATCCAAAAATAGATCATGAAAAATTGGATACTTGACAGTGGATGTTATGTTCACATGACTGGAAATTACAACTTACTGTAAGAACTAAAGATGATCAAAGGGCCATGTGTCATGTTTGGTGACAACTCTGAGGGAAGAGTAATCAGAAAGGTATTAGTTATAAGAAATGGCATGAAGATAAATGGCACATTTGTTGCCATTAATCAGAAGCATAACTAGCTGAGCATCAGCTAGTTAGGAGAAAATGGCTTCAAGATAGCCTTTGTGAAGACAAAATGTTGGATTGAAGATGAAATCTCCTTCGAAATCAAATTAAGAGGAGTCAGAAAATGAGGACTCTACATAGATGAATGAGAAAGTGTCCAAAGTCATGTTAGGAATTTCTGTTTAGTTCTTAGTCAGTTTTGATGTGTTAAATCAATATCTCGTCAATTAACTTTTGATAAAACTTACCATTTTTATCGCAGACTAAAAAAGCCTAAACTTGTAAAGTCCTATATATGATCATTGAGTTGTAATAAGACTTTCTAGTCATCAGTTGAGGCAAGTGTCAGTTATTTAGAAGAAGTTTTAACAAAAGGCTTGATGGAACTGATAGAAGACATGAAGAAGACTCCATATTTATACTAAGGAAACATATAAAGACAAAAGGAACATTGTCTGAAGAATGTAAATGACAAGTTCAAAGAACTATGAGGAATCAACAAGTTGATGGATCCTGAGACGTTAAAAAAAACGTCATTCTGAGCAACAAGGACAAAAGTATGCATGCTTCACAGGTATGCTCTGTTGTCTGCAGCGATGTGATAAAGTCTTTTTAGATAAAGTCATGCCTAGCCAATCACTTCTTCAATGGCTCTTCAACTTCTCTTCGATTATACATAGTCAGAGAAAGCTTCATTGAAAAGATTACAAATTATGAATTATGAATACAAAAAACTATCAAAACGCAAGAGCAAGAAATCTAAAAAAGATCCTAAAAAGCTCAATAAATTTTTGTGTCTAAGAACGCATGACTCTTAACACTCTTTGCTATAGTTATTTTCCAATTTCACTCTGTTCCAAAGGTGAATCCGAGACCGGTATCTGAACTCTTTTTAGAAACTGACTCACAAAACCATCTATTGCTACGTTTTGTGAGGAACTCAAACTCACACCAACCATTCCAGACGGAGAGGATCCTTTGTTGAATTGTGCAATGAGGATGAGATTCTTTCGGTAGTGGTTGCTTTCGTTGAAACTGTTAGGAATTACAATGTAATTTCCACTTTATTTGAATGTTTTGATATGTCAAACACCACCAGCTAGTGTGTCTCTAGCTTAGATTAGTCCTAACTAGCAATGTCCTATTTAGGAATTATCGAGTTTTAAATTGGAGCTGATCGCTATAGAGTTTGGGAGAAACTGGCTACCAGCTGGGAGCTCAAGTAACTGGTAACCAACTTGGAAGTAATTTGGAGTTTGTTAGTTGAAAGGCTTTCACCAACAAAGGTCAATACATTTGAAGGTTGTTAGCTGACACGTCATCACTAGCAAGATGCTTACCAGCAAAGTGTCACCAGCAAGTGCGATTCTCAAACTCGCAAATAGGACAAGAAGAGCCAAGACAAACATTTTTTTTCAAGACCTGACTTTAAGAAATGAGTTATTAAAGTCTGTGAACCTTAACACTTTGTTGGTCCCGAAATATCAGATTCGTCGTGTTGATAACTTAACACGAAATGCAGCGGAATAGTTTTATATCTCTTGCACTTAACGTTGTTTTCCAAAAGTTAGTTAGCTCAAGTTTTGACTTAATTATGTTTTCAGATATACTCTAGCAACTCCGTTGCTAGGTTTCAAATCGATCTTTAAGCAGTAACTTAATAAAACAGTAAACGGACACAAGATTTATAGTGGTTCGATCTAATAGATCTACGTCCACTCCTTAGCTGAATCGCTAAGAATTTCACTAGAAAAGTATACAGATTACAAGGAACCGCCTTTCCAGTTAAGTAGGCAGTGAGCTTTCGGCCTGGCTACTTGACAGCTATCCT
>JAPKLW010003059.1:0-14342 GCA_026898455.1 Plectranthus barbatus | reverse complement strand
CTTGCCTGATATGGAAGATTTAGTCACTTCCTGATTTTCCTTGAGTGTGGCTAGACGCCCGTTCTAGTCTTAACCTTTTCAGGTGTTCGACTGTTAGATTCTTTTCTAAAAGAAAGGAATCTCAATGATTGAAATATCCTTGAATGCAATCAAGAATATCTTCAATGGAGTGTCAGTACTTCAATGAGCGACACTTCTGGTTGTTGGGAGCTTTTTGATAAACTTTAGCACAGCTCTCAACTGACTACTTTTAAAGTTCACTTTGTCAAAGGAATCTCTAGCTTGAACGTTCGTGAATGAGTAAAGTGAGAAGAGCTATTGTAAGTTGTAAAACCGGCTTGAAGTAGTCTCTTTAATCTCATCTTTGAGACTGTCTTTTATAGGTGGAGATTCAAACTTTGAATCTCCTTATCGTTAGACTCAACGGCTCCTTGATCTGAAAGAGCTTTGTCTGTGGCACTCACTTTTGTTTTTGACTTGTACTTTCCTAGCCACTTCGGGAAAGTCTTATCCTTTTGCGTGAGCTTTCTGTCAGAGTGGCAGTCTGGCTTCGAATTTGGTTCTTGTTTTGGTACGCTAGAATCTGCTAAAAGTATATTCCTTGTGATCCTTTGACTTCCGTTGTCTGCGATTCTTTATCCATTGCTGAAAGATCCGAATGCTAACATATGTAAGATCCGAATGCTAATCATCTTAGCATTCTGTCTAGCGTTCTTTCAGCCATTTGCAAGTGATCCTTTGTTCGCTTGCTTCTCTAGCAGTTTGTGAGTCGAATGCTGATATCATCTGCTTTGTGTCTGCTAGGGATTCTTCTCAGCATACTAGTCTATTACAACTCGATGTACAACTTATACAGAACTTTACAAGTTGTGTTAGACTCTCTAGATTTCAGCAAATGATCGACCAACTAAATAAGGTTTGATCCAACAAAACCTTTTACAAATAAGTCCTAAGGGAGATTTTAGGGATAATTCCCAACATCTAACAATGTTCCTAACAATTTCCCCCTTTTTGGTGCGATCAAAGCTTACTATCATTTGCTGACCATAAGTGGAAGAATGTCTGTGTTTTTACAATTCTATGCTATTCTATCAATCTGACACAGAGTTTTTCCAACTAGGTTCAAGCAACAGAAATGATTGAAGTCAAATTCCCCCTCAACAGGTGCTGGGGAATATTTCTCGATTAAATATGAGTAAATGTTTGCAACAAAGCAATATGCTAGAAATTCTAGCACTCATTAAATCAGCAAGCATTCATATTCATCAATCAAAATATAATCGTCATGTCCACATGCAAATTTGTTGAGTACACCAGAAGTGTAGATCAACTAGAGCACATCAGTAAAATTCAGAAGTGGACAAAGAGATTTTGTCTAAGTCTGATCCAATTTTATATATGATATTGCCAGTTTAAGTACAAATTGGATTCAGAAAGCAAAAAATATTTGACCTTGTCGTTCATGAGCCGGGTGCTGGTTTGTCCTTTTCACTGTCTGCTGATTTGTTCTTCTGAATGTCAGCAAACTTCTCCATGGTAAATTTCATGAAGTTCTCGAGAAGAGCTGCTCCTGTTTCTCTTTCCGCAGCCTCACGCTCCAGTTCTTTGGCCAGCTTCTCCTGCTCCATAGCAATCTTCTGTAGTTGAAGTTCATGTTCCTTCCTTTGTAATTCTAATTTGGCTTCATGTTCCTTTCTTTGCAATTCTAATTGAGCTTCTAGCTCTTTTCGTCTTGATTCCTCCTTCGCTTCTTCTTCTTTTCTCCTTATCTCCTCTAACCTTGCGGCTAACTCCACCTCATTTTTCTTTCTTCTTTCCTGGTCAGCCTTTCTTCTTTCTTCCCCCTCTTTGATTGCAGCCAAAAAGTTTGTACCATAAGCCACAACCGTGTCTTCTAGGGTAGTCTTGGTGTCTGCTAAATCCTTTTGAACGACCTCAAGACTTGTCCTATTTTCCGAGATAGCCAACTTGTTTTCAGCGATCTCTGATTGTACATGAGATACATCTCCCCGTATCTCATCAACTTCTCTTCTCAGATGAGTGGTAGCTGCTTCTACTCTTCCATCAATGACTGTTTGCAAATAAGAGTTGAAGGCTTCAGCGATTTCCGCAGTCAATGGAAAGGGTATCTGCAGTGAGGTTATGGGAGAGGCATTGAAGGAAGTAGTCGTAACGAGTTCTTGACTCGTTGGAATAGGCGGTTGCTGTGTGCGACTAGTACTTTCAGCAATATATTCTTGATAGCATAATTCCTCATGCATTATCCGATTAGCAGCCTCCAGAATTTGTGCGGTCTCTTGGACAATCTGAGCTTCAGCTTTCTGAGCTTCCTCAATTATGTCCTGAATATCAATGTCCAGGAACTTAGCCAAGAGCATATCGCGAGAATCGAATTCCAGGGCAGCACGCTCAGTGGCTTGTGCCGCTATTCGAGCTTTGAGTTTCTCTGCCTGTTGAACTTTATACTCCATCTGGCGTTTCTTGTAAGCAACAGCAGCTTTGGCTTGACGCTTAGACAGTTCAACTCTGGCTTCAGAGTATCCATCGGGTGCGAAGGTGGATTTAGGTAGTCCCGCAGTCTGTGAGAGAAAACGGTGTTCTCGGATGGCTTGAAGTCTGCACATCACCTGTTTGTCTGAAAACTGTTTCATCCCCGGAACTTGATCAATCCAATCAAAACACCATCGTTCCTCACGTCTCCAGAAGTTCAAGCCTTTAGCAGCAAAAACCAGAGCTTTCTCTTCAAAGCAGAGTTGATGCATAATATAGTCACACTTCTTCCAACGTCGGAATTCTTCTGCTAACAAGCGTCCTTCCGGTGTCGATTCATCCAATTCTGTGTGGAAGAGATCAGCAATAGCTCTTTTTGTTTTGGATTGCACAAACAATCCGATCTCTTCAGCCATAGGGGTGAGATCTGAGTTGGGCTTTTCTTCAGGATAGACCGGTGCACACCATTGACCGATTCTACGTAAGAGATAACGTGGTCCAGGCAGGCCATTGAGAGGTACTCGGAGAGGAGTATCTGATTCAGATGGTACCTTCCTTAGGCATTTGGCATTAAAAATTGCCTCAGATTCTCCATCAGAATCAGAAATGCAAGATTCAAAATCAGTGAGCAGAGAATCATTTTCTTCTTCAGATGAAGGTGAATCATGAAGAGGTGAATTGACCTGTTCTTCATTATCTCTTCCTCTACTTGATTCTGCATCAGTGAAGGCTCCGGACTTCAGTAATTTCGAGACTGTTTTATCTGAAAGTCCTTCTTCTGTTGGGTTTATCTGTAAGGCAGAGGGGGGATTGATAATGGGTTCCTCTTCTGAAACAGCCTTCCCTTTTCCTCGGTTTTTGGCTTTGTCTGCTAGGCGTTGCAATTCATCAGCAGGAGCTTCATCATCATTCATCATGGAAATATCGGCTGGAATGTTTGCTGTTTCCTCGTCTTCTGCTGGAGTAGGATTTCCTTCAGCAACATTCGCCACTCCCGGTGATTGTTCTTCGTGTACTTCTTCATGGGCGCTGTCTGCGTTGTTAGTCTCTTCATTTGTCAGGGCTTCTTGTGAAGGCATACCATCTCCTATGGTGTTTTCCCTTTGCTGGATAGACTGTGCGTCCAATTGGATCTGCTTAGCAGTGCGCTTCTGTGCCATATATTCTTCAGCAGCGGATTTGACTCGTTCGAAGTTTCTGTCTCTGCCTTCGAATGTTAAGTTACTGATGAATTTTTGGTAATCTTTCTTCTCGAGTTCTTTCAAAGTAGCTATTCGCTTCCTCTTAGCTTTCCTTGTTTCCGGAATGTGCTCTTCTGCAATCCTGAGAGACTTAGGGATGTAATCTGGATCAGCGGTGTCCTCAGTAACATTCGCTGTAGAATCCTTTTCTGCTGTATCAGTTCCCTCAGCAGCTGTAGGACTCTTGCTTTCTGCTTCTGATTTCTCTAATGCTTCCTTATCAGTAAGTAGTTCCAACTTTCTCCTGGTCTTCTTCTTTGCCTTATTCACAGGAGGAGTTGTTGCTTTTCTCTTGTTGGGTTGAATAGGTAAAGCCCGTGCCCCAAGAGTAATTGGAAGCTGTTCTGCTTTCTTTGAAGTCATGATATCGTTGATCTGATCAACTGGTAGGTTTCCTAATTTCTCAATTTCCTCAAGGTTTTTGAAACACTGATCTGTTTCGGCATTCTTCTTCAACACTGCTAATTCTACTTCTGCTATGGGAATGGAGTGTTGAAGTGTGGGTTCTGCTAAACTTGCTTCATCTGGTTCCTCTGGGATGTTGGTTTAGCCTTGTCCACATTGGATTTCCCGGTTAACTTCCTAGGATTTCTAGCATTGACCGGCTTAGGCTTGTGTCTTGTGACAAGAATGTAGTCTGTGGAAAGGAGTGCAACTCCACGATCTACGCCTGTGTTGGTAAACAAAATCTCCAAAAATTTACTAATCTTCAGCCCAAAGTTTACATTCGAGGAGAATGTTCCATCGATCTCCATATGAGCATTCTTCTTGGCATGCTCTGCCCATCGTTCAAATATGAACTCAGCCCAATTACCCTTAACATTGTCGTTTAATGCCATCATTACGGCATACTTCTTAGCAGAGAGCTCCGAGTAAGACCCAGCGTCACACTGGAGCATCTTGATTACGATCTCTGCAAGGAGCTTGTATTCCTCTATCAAGGTGTTGATTGAGGCGTTAACCTTAAACGTACTAGGTTGCCCTTTTTCTCCTGACTTCTTCCAAAGGTTCCATCGTCTCTCCATTTCGGCTATATCATTCACCTTATACTGAGAGATTTTGGTTCCATAGTTTCGAAGTCCAAAAGTACGGGAAAGCAAATCAGCATTCACTTCTACAATATTCCCATACACACATGTCTTGAATGACTTCTGATCATCACTCATAACAGCTCTAGCATAAAATTCAGCAACCATGTGTGGATGAAATTGATCAGGTTCAGCAGTGAGATACTTTACCAGCAGTTCGGAATCAAGGAGATTTAAAATCCATTTGGGAAAGTTTTTGTTGGCGAGAGGCATGTACAGAACCCTGTCTTTCATTATCTGAGCCACTCGTCTCCGTTCCGCCGAATGAGTGGACAGCTTCTTCTGTCTGGCCATGGTCACCAATGTGCCGTAGGGAATGGACTCATCAATGTCCTCTTTCTTTTTAATACCGGTGAACTCGGGTGCATGTCGAACATGCAGGGGCGAGCAAGTGGTGGCTGAATAGATGAATGTGGGCTGTTGAGATTGAGTTGTGTCTAGGTTTTCTGAAGACGAAGATTCGGGATTTGAAGTCATGGTTGGGTAGTTTTTCTGGGAAGTTTGAGAAGGTTTTACAAGGACGGAGGTGAAGGGTTTCTGAAGATTGGTGGGGATTTGAAATCTAATTATGGTGTAGAAGATTTCGGAGTACGAGGAGAAATTGATGACGAGGATTGAAAGCACTTTAAATTCAATCAACGGTTGGGGTTGAGAGTTAGATCGTGGGTATAACCACATCCTTCGGAGCTTGAGTGTGGATGACGTGGCATAATCTAATTTGTCGCCGTCGCCTGGATACATTAAATGTTTCTCCATATTGAAAAGCAAACGTCCCACGTCTGATTTGAGATTTTCAGCAGCCAATATTAATAGAATCAAGCAGATGCTACCACGTATTTCATGGTATCATCATAATAACCTCCGGCATTGCTTTTCATGCATGATCATAATCTCTTCCGATTTGACCTTTTTATTAATGAGTTACTTCACTCCACTCAGCGACCCTTCAACTTCAGAGGTGAGCAGTTACCAAAGGCTTTTCTATAAATAGCATAAGCAGGCGATGCATTTGATACGACTTCTTGCAACTTTTGTTCTTCTTCTCACAAAAAAATTCACTAATACTGAGATATGGAGCCAATTCAAACTCTCTTCGTTCCGCGTCACAGAATCCTCTGTGATTCTGGTTTGTATGAAGAGTACGAAACAGATTATCACGTAGCAGAGTGGATTATGTCCAGTCTTCATGCTAGTGGTGTGGCCAAGTTCATTTCTCTGACGCCTCATTCGTTCCACATGGAACATCTCCAAAACTTCTTTCGAAAAAGTGAACCCATTGGAGACTCCATTGTAGGTGTCTTCAGGAATCAGTTGGTGAGGTGGACCGTGGACACTTTTGCGTCGGAGTTCGGCTTACCGAGGGGTCCAATTTCTGTGATGGAGTATCGCAACACTGAAATTGCTCCAGAGTGGTCTTCATGGATGAAATGGAGACGTTCTGCTGAGCTTGAATTCTCGCCTACCCCATCAGCATACGGACTGCAGACACGCTATCAGGTTCTCTTCGAGATAGTCTGTGGGATGGTGGTGGGAGTGAACCCGGATGATATGATCTTCTCTCGTGAAGTCTGGAAGATTATGATGGCGATTGATGATCGAGCAGAGGTTGACTGGGCGGCTTTCGTCTTTCAAAGGGTGCGACAGAGTGCTCAGCAGTTCCCTCAACTTCACCTTCCCTATGGGATGCCGTTAAGTTGGCTGCTAGAACATAGATTCCCCGAGCTTACCCTAGGTCCCTCAAATCTTCGAGGAATAGATTTTTATCCTTTGCACTTAACGTTGTTTTCCAAAAGTTAGTTAGCTCAAGTTTTGACTTAATTATGTTTTCAGATATGCTCTAGCAACTCCGTTGCTAGGTTTCAAATCGATCTTTAAGCAGTAACTTAATAAAACAGTAAACGGACACAAGATTTATAGTGGTTCGATCTAATAGATCTACGTCCACTCCTTAGCCGAATCGCTAAGAATTTCACTAGAAAAGTATACAGATTACAAGGAATCGCCTTTCCAGTTAAGTAGGCAGTGAGCTTTCGGCCTGGCTACTTGACAGCTATCCTCCGTGAGTCTGAACTTCTCTGGTAAGGTTTGGGTGGGGGTCAAGGGCACACCTTCGAAACTCCTGTCTTGCCTGATATGGAAGATTTAGTCACTTTTTTATTTTCAATTAATATTTTAATATACGGAAGTATATGTATATTTTTTTACATTTTTATATTAGCTTTCAAATAGAACATCATAATTATCAATTTTTGAATATCTCAAACACATATAAAGTAAGTTCTACTATATCAATGTTTAAAAAATAGATTTCTTCATTGAAGCCTAACAACCACTAAATGTATATATTTTGCAATATTTATAATTTTTTGAATTATTTTATATAAATATTGCATTTGGTGATTCTTATACAAAAATAATTAGACACTATTTTTATTGGAATTTTATTTTTTATATGTTTGTACAGTAAAAAAAATATTTAACATCTAAGTAATTAAATAATTAAACTTTACACGGATGAGATTTTCTAGCAAATTGACTTTAGTATTATAGATATTTATTAGACTATTATATTTTCGAGTTAAATTTGTTAAAAAATTAGTCTAATAAATATCTATTATTATTCGATTGATCAATTTTTTCAGTCATTCATATAAAAAACCTAATTGACTTTATTGTTTTATTGAGTTATTTAATATTTCATATGAATAATCTCTATTGTAAATTTACATGTTGCCACACATTAAATTCTTTGTTAATAGAGTAAAAATTGTATATAAATTTGTAGTTTGGCCCCTATGGCACCCAACTTAAATAACACAAGGATTCTAAGCACAATATGTATTTTTCATAGTAATATAATATATTGCAATCATATCTAATATCCCATTTGAGTACCATTATGAAATTATTACTAAATGGTATATATTTTGATAATAATTTGTAAATGGCAAAAATTTGTACTAAATGACATTATTGAAATATTTATTTATACATAGCACATTCCGACTGATATATAATCTATCAATTACAATATACAATATAATACGTGCAACGCACGGGTGAAGTACTAGTATGTATATATATAAAACAAGAAGTTTCAAATATTTACAAGAATGTCATTTTTCCGCCTAAAAACATCACATCACATTATTATTATTTTTTTTTCCTAATACATCTATATTTTATCTATCAATCTATATATATATATATATATATATATAGAGGATGGATCATATAAGAAAAAATTCTCCTGTGAGAAAAAAAATAAATCATATCCATCAGATCTTGCTTGATTGTGTTTTAGTTGTTGCTTGATTATTGTGTTGCTTGATTGTGTTTGATTTGTTGCTTGATTTTATATCAACCATTGATTTATTAAGATGTGATGGATATGATTCATTCTTTTTTCTCACTGGGGACTTTTTCTTACCTGATCCGCTCCCTATATATATATATATATATATATATATATATATGCATCCTCAGACCAATTAATTATATGTTAAGATTAATAAGTGATAAATATTAGTTATATAACAAAATTCAACTTATTTATCAAATTTATCTCATTCATAAAATACTACAATTTATAACCTATTACTTTGATCTAATATTAAGATAGCATCATATTTATCTAAAAAATTATAGTTATACGATAGGTAATAAGTTAGAGGATATTGTGTCACTTTGTTTCTCAAAATAACCAATATCATTTTTTAAGAGTTATTTTTACTTTAGGTTAGAATTTCAAACCCAATATAAATTGGTTTAAAACTAGATCATAATTTTTTATGATGAATCATTTTATTGGAAGGTTGAATTATAGAGTATATAGTCTCACAGTTATATTTATGAATATACTGGACTTGATTTTTGCAGTAAATATTTTGATTTTGACAGTAACTGTAATTTTTAACTGCCTAGCTTTTTTTTTTTTTTTGAAAATTGTAATACATAGATTGAGAATAAAACTCATGGGTATTAAACTTTATATTTTTCATAATATAAATGCATGAATTTAAATTTCATTCAATGTTCTTACTGTAACTCGAAATCATGATTTATTGGATACAAGTAATATGGTTACTACTTACACTTTGAATAATATATATTTTTTCTATTAATCCTCAAACACGTACACTATAAAAGTATTATTTAAATAATGAAATTTAATTATACAAAGATATATGTAAATATATAAGAATACAAAATAATATATCACATAAAACATATAGTTTATTATTTTGTGAGAAATTCATTTTGTCATTTTGTAAATGAATTTCATGAGGGAAAGAAGGGAAAATTTCAATTATATTTATCTAAATGTACAAATATATAAGTACTAATATTATAGTTTTATTAATATATTGATGAAGCAAGGTTACACTACTCGATATAATTAATAAAAACTTTATAAGATATATATATATATATATATACAAATATATGTATGTATATATATATATATACATATAGGGGGCTGATCTGGTGAGAATAGCATTTATCATTAAAAATGAGAATAAATCTCGTCCATAAATTTGACAACATCAACGATCCATATTACATAAGAGCTTCAACAAAAAATGCGGCATTTTATCCTCATTTTACTTCATTAAAGGGCAACATAGTCATTACGAACAATGAATTAACTTCAGTTGTGTTCATTTTATCTATTATATACTTCATTTTATCTCTAATCTACTTCATTAAATTCAAAAACAATATCTGTTATTTGAAGTTATACTTCATCTAACGGTCATTGTAACGCTCGTATGATTCATTATATCTACTGAGATATTCATTTTAGATATCATATTTTGCATTATGATGTGAGATTCTTTTGTTAATCTTCACTTAGGTTTTGCACACATTTTCATATGTTTAATTAACAATCTAACAACTTTCTCTTTCCTTGGCATCTTCAAATATATTCTTTTTCATTGATGAATTGTTATAGTTAGCAATTGAGTCATCCAAATGGTTTATAAAATTCATCCAATACTCTAAATTTCTCCCTTTGTAAGGCTTCATCGTATCAGCACATTCTGGTATAAATGAACATGAACAACATGTTACTAAAAATGAAATCAATAAAAAGGAATAATCGGAATTTTCTAAAAACGAAGTTGTAATACAAAATAATGAATAACACAATACTACAAATAGACAATAAAAAAGTAAAAATGAAAGACTTTAATAACGTTTTGAAATAAAAATTCTCTAAATAATATATCAAAAACAGTCTGTAACTTATCGCGAAACTATAACAACAAAAAAAAATGAACTTAGAAAGCACGAAAATTTAGAATCTAACCTTTAGAACCAACACCCATGATTTATGGAGGAGTGGAACGAGAGAAGATGGATTGATAGGGGGATTGGTAACAGCAGCAGATCAGATCCGATTGCCAAAATTATATATATGAATTAATGAGGATAAAACGAAGATGAATATGAATTAATATTGAGAAATATCAAAACTTATTCAACAAGGCAATCGAAATCTCATGGAAAATCAAAAAGAAAAGGAATTATAGATCCAAATCGCGTGAAAGAAGGAAATAAAAAAATCGTTTATTTGAGGGAGATACCATAATTAAAACACAGGTTAAATGACAAAGATACCCTTAAATATGTAATAATGAAGTACGCGGATGATAAAATAAAAACAGAAATTATTAAAGCTTGACCACAGATCTTGTGCAATCAATGACTGAAATTTATTCTCATTTCTTACATTAACATCTATTCTCATATGATCTAACCTCAATACATATATGAATTTATTAATTATGAAATAAAATCATATTTATTAAATGATTATCGCGCGGATGTAAATCTAGTTAAGTAATAAAATAAAATCAAACATTACATCTGTATCATTAAAAATCCAAAATTAAAGGTCCACGTTAGTTCTTATATCTCATTTGGGAGGAGGTTCACATATAATTACAACTCTATATGAAAAAATTGAATTTGAGTATGAATATGATATTATTTTTTTATAAATATTTTTTTTCTTTCAAAAATCTAGTGAACATTTTAAATAAAATTTAAATATAGAAAGTTCGTTTAAGCTCGACTCAGTAAAGTTCATAAACTTTAAACTATTTAATAAAAAGCTCGAAACTTGAGATGATAACACGCAAATTAAACCTAAGCTAAACACTACACAACTCAAAATTATTTATTTTAAAATAAATTTATTTATTTAAATTTACAACCCAAATATACCAATGAAAGCTCGAATCTATGGCTTTTTGGTATAGTTAATGTGTTTTCACCACTACACTTCGAGCGATGGGACAACTCAATATTTTTTTACATCCCTACGTTGTAAGTTATAATTTGGGGTATACTTAAGCCCCCATTTATTAATTTTCTTTTTATTATATAATTTTTTTAAAAAATATCGCCAACTAAATAATTTATCATCAAGCACAATCCATTTTTTTGACTCACATTTATTGTAACACCACCAAACAAACAATTAAGAAAAACATAATATTATCTTTAATTTTAGAGCAAAATAATTAAAACATTTTGTTAATTAATTTATTATTAGCTCAAATACATAAAGAAACACTCCTCTCAATCCTTATTTAAATTATGCACTCTAAGTTTTCATATGTATATATATATATATATATATATATATGAGAGATCATGTAAAAAAAATTCCCTATAAAAAAAAGAATGAATATGTCCAATAAATCTAAAAAAATCAATGATTGATATTCAAACAAGCAACAACTAAAATACAATCAAGCAACAACTAAAACACAACCTAGCAACGTTACAATCAAACAATGACCTGAATACAATCAAGCAACCTCATGAACACAATCAAACAAATTTCTCACTTTCTCACGTAAGATCTTTCTCACCGGATCCGCTCCCTATACACATATATATAGGTCTGATCATATGAGAATTTCTCTTAACATAAGAACATTAGAACAGATAATGAAGTAATTTTAAAATAAAATAAAAAAAACTGAAGATTAAAGTGAACAAAATTTTAGAAAAACTGAAATCTAAAAAGTACAATTGAGTAAATCGAAAATAAAATGAAGAAAATGGAAGATAAAATGAAAACGAAGTATTTTGATTTTTGAGGTTAAAGTGAAGTATTTTTTGAATGAATGATTTTGATGTTAAAATGAAGTTTACTAAGGATATAATGTAGTATTTTCATGTTCTCATGTTAAGATAATTGAAGATAAAAAATCCTCCTGTTAGAAAAAAGAATAAATCATGTCTACTAGATCTAAAAATCAATGATTCATATTCAAACAAGCAACAACTAAAATAAATCAAGCAACAACTAAAACACAACCAAGCAACGTTGCAATCAAGCAACAACCTAAATACAATCAAGCAACCTCATGAACACAATCAAACATCTTTCTCACTTTCTCACGTTAAGACCTTTCTCACCGGAACCGCTCCCTATATATATATAGAGTAGTGATCATATGTGAATAGTTTTTAGTATGAGAAATGAGAATAAATCTCAGCCTTTGGTTTTGTGATTTGAACGCTCATGATCTATTTCACTCTGTGTGCAATTTTCCTCGATTATCCTGCAGTGTTGATTCATTAAAGTTATTTTTGTAATTTTAGGTTTATTAAAATCTAAATAGTATCTCCTTCCATATTTAATTAGATTTTTATACCTTTTTTCGCACGATGTGATTTCTTATTCCTTCTTTGTTCGATTTGATTTATATTTCTTCTGTCAATCAGATTTTTTTTCTTTGTTTCTGAATTTTGCATTCGTGTTCGGTCTCGACTTTGTTAATTGTGGTTGTTATTGAGTTCAGTTTTTAATTTTGAACTTCGGTCATTTGAAGAAGATATGTCTGATCGAGCATCTGAAGGTAAGTTCATAGCTTTGAATTTTTCATTTTTGATAGTGTTCATGCTTCTTTTGATGTTTTTTAATGTTAAGAGATGATTTGATCTAGTTTTGGAATTGTAAACTCTGTTCGTAATTGATTCATTGTGCATGAATATAGTTTAAAAAAAATTATTTTATTTAGATCGACGTTCATTTTTACTTTTATATTGTGCATCTTTAGTGTTAAATTTATGCATTTTTGTATCTTACAGGTTCATTTATTCCAAATTGTGTTGATGAGATGAAGCATTTTAAGGGCAGAGTTTTTAGAACTGTTGATGATGGTATTGAGTTTTATAGGGACTATGCTCGTGTTGTTGCTTTTAAGAAGAAGATGTTTGAAGGTTTTTATGGTCGATCGATTCCTGAAAATATTGAAGTGTTGCCTCCAGTTATTGTGAAAACCAAAGGCAGTGAAAGTCGAATTGCTTCGAGGAATGAGAAAGCTCATAGAATGTTGGATAAACCAATGAGAATGTGTGCAAAATGTAAAAACTTGACATATCGTGATTCATGGAATTGTATCAAAGTCAATAAGAATGTAACTAAAAATGCGTGATAGCATTCTTATAGATGCACGTAGGATGGTCAAAAATGAACTTACGACAGTTAATGCGGTGTAATTTTTATTTTTTTAAATTCGCATTTATGTAAAAATGAAGTAAATCGGGCTTAAAATGCAGGTTGTTGTTTGTATTTGAGTATTTTTTATAGTTTTAGCCTTTACTGCAGGATATTGGGGCAAAAATGCCGTATATTTATAGTTTTAGCCTTTAAGCCCGATTTATTTCATTTTTACATAAATACGAATTAAAAAAAATTAAACATCTTCTTCGTCAAAGCAGCAACACGAGCGTAGTCTCTATAAAACTCAATACCAACATCAACAGTTCTAAAAACTTTGCCCTTAAAATATTTCATCTCATCAACACACTTTAGAATAAATGAACATGTAAGATACAAAAATGCACAAAGTTAACACTAAAGATGCACAATATAATATTAAAAATGAACGTCGATCTGAATAAAATAATTTTTTTTTAAACTATATTCATGCACAATTAACAAAGTTGAGACCGAACATGAATGCGAAATCCAGAAATAAAAAAAAATATGATCGACAGAAGAAATATAAATCAAATCGAACGAAGAAGGAAGAAGAAATCAAATCGCGCGAAGAAAGGAATAAAAAATCTGATGAGATACTAATTCACATTTTAAAAAAAGCTAAAATTACAAAAATAACCTTAATTTTGCAAAACTGCAGGATAATCGAGGAAAACTGCACACGGAGTGAAATAGATCATGAGCGTTGAAATCACAAAATCAAAGGCTGAGATTTATTCTCATTTCTCATACTAAAAACTATTCTCATATGATCACTACTCTATATATATATATATATAATCTTAATCTTGCTAAAAAAATTGAAATAATATTAGTGAAATTGGTCAATTGAACAAGTCAAATTTGATGATTGGTGTGTAAGTTCACTAAAACTATTTTTAAAATACAGATTTATGTCCCAACCTCAAATTACAATGATTAACCACTTTTTCATTATTGATGAATCATTGTTGGGAAATCTGTCCAAAGGTTTCCTTTCCCAGTAGCCTACTT